>JAWNOX010000203.1:13717500-13935000 GCA_035045555.1 Drosophila fulvimacula | reverse complement strand
TGATAACTTTCCGCTGAAAACAGGAAAAAATGAAAAGTAAAATAAAAATGCTGTGGCCTTTGGCATATGAAACGGACAACGAAACCGAACAAATTACCATCTAATGAAATACGTAATCGAACTTTCAATTTGATAGTTTCATTATGCAATGCAGCAGCAGCTGCTGGTTATTAATGGAAAAGTAAAAGTAAATAAACAGTTGACTCATTTGCTAAAAGCACAGTTGAGTACTTAACTATAATTTAATGATCCAAATGTGAAAATATAGAAAAAGACTAAAGACTAGCGACATTTTCGCTTTACTCGCCCTCGTCGTCGTCTTCGCCGCCTTCGCCGGGGCCTGCCTCGCCGCCTTCTTCCTCCTCGACCATTTCCTCGGATGAGCTGACCTCCTCGATAGGCTCGATTTCGGAGGCCAAGTCCTCTTCATAGTCACTGATGGCAGCCAGATCCTCCATGCACTTGTCGTAGTTCTCATCGAAGAGTATGGTCTCATTGAGCGAGGCCACCTCCACGTCCTGGTCAGCTGGCAGCAGCATTGGTGCCGTGCCCGGTGGGCATTCGGTGATGTTGCGTATGCGCAGCGTGTGAATGTGGAATATGGCCGAACGATTCGATTCGAGTAAGATCTGGTGGAAGACGCTCAGCAGACGATCGATGTTGCCAAACATGCGCACGGAGGCACTCTTCGGATCGTCGCCCTCCTCGAGTATGCGGCCCACAATGTGATGCCGATAGGGATCCATTAGGTAGATGAAGTCACCCTTCTTCCACAGCGAATACATTTGATTGTTGATCTGGAAGATAATGTAGTCGTTCTCATCGATCGCCCGCTCCAGCATCAAGTGGAAGTCGTTATACTTGTACATCGGCACACACTTCCACCAGCCCTCGTAGGCGTTGGGTGTGAGCATCACCTCGGCCACAAACTGACCCATGCGCACCTGGCGGGGAAACGTGTCCAGGTCCATGGGCTGATTGATATCCGTGCAGGGCTCCCAGCAGTTCTTGCACATGTTGACGCCATAGCAGAGAACTTTGTCGTAGTTCTTCATATCCCACGTGGCCGGATGATCGATCTTGGAGGCCAGCGCCGTGGCCACAGCCACGGGTAGAGCGCTGCGATTGCGCAGCGCATCCTTTGGATTGAGCGTCAGATGCAGATTCGACTTCAGATAGCCGTAGTCGGAGGCAATCACATCGAATTCGCTCATGCGTGGCCCGAACTCACGCTCTTGACTCTGGCCTTGCGGCCCGGGCGTCACCAGCCGCACCACCAACATATCCCGCAGCGTGAACTTTGTCGACCTTTCCAAATTGCATTCCTCGCGCAGCAAATGGATGACATTGTCAATAGAGCGCATAGCCAATAGCATTGGAAAACCACCATCTGGATTTTGTTTCAACGTTTCCCTGTCACGCCCATTCAGGTCGAGCGCCAACCAAACGCCCATATCGCGCCATATCAGCACATACGTATTGTTAGCCGAGAATAAGCCGATTGTGTGTTTCTTAAAGAAGCTGGACAGAATGCGTCTGATATTCTTGAGTCTGCTCTTGAGGCCGTACACCTCGAAGGGCGCATCCAATTCGATGGCGAACTCAATGTCATTTATCTTGAAGTGTCTCGTGACCAACTGCTCGTTAGTGTCGTAGACTTCTGGGTAACGATTTGAGTTGGGCTCATCTAAGCCCTCCGAGTCATTGAACAGCACCTGGCCCTCGGCAACAATCTGATCGATCAGTTCCGGCGTCCACTCGTTGCGCCTGGTGAAATATGTGGCCGCAAATGCCTTCAGCATGCCACCATAACGTATGGACTCCGCATTCGGTACGCCGACCTTTGTGGGCACCGAACCGTATGTGAGACCCAGTGGGAAGCCCAAAGATTTGTCATGAAACTCGCGATTCAACGCCTTGCACTCCTTGGGGTCGAAGGGGCGCACATAGGGCTCATCGTGTACGCCATAAATGCGACAATGCTCGTGGCAACACGGATCCCGCTCATAGTAGCCAACTGATCTCGAGAAGCTGCAAGTAGTTGAAACGACATAGACTAGAACTTAATATAAGAAAATGACCTTTGCTCACGTCGGCTCGCAGCGTATGGGCTTTGGCGGGCAGCAGCAGTTGCCTCCTTTCATGCGCTTCCTGCTGCTCATTTTGTTAATATAACTTTGAAATTTAAATTTTACTCAATTTAATCTTTTCTCAATCTATCTAGCTATGTATAGCTTGTGTGCTAAAAAAACTGAATTTTAACTAAATCTTCTGACTGACAAATGTAGAGAAAAAGAGTGTAAAGTAAAGGAATAGCTGATGGGAGTTTAGAGGAAAATAAAGCATATGAATAGATGATAAAGAAAACAAATATTGAAGTCAAATTAACTTAAACTTAATGCAAAAATTTTAAAATATGTGTTACTTATTTATATATATAAAAATATATATATTTTTTTGTATTTCCATATATATTTTTTTATTTTTATTTTTTTTTATTATTATTATTTTTATATATTAAAATTTTTTTTTTTAATATTATATATTTATTTAAATAAAATGTTGTTTACATACGTTTAAATAACATTTAATATAAATATATATAAATATAAAATTATTTATATATATATATTTATATTTACAAATAATTATATTTTTATTTTTTATAAATTTAAATTTTCTCAAAAATCTAATTAGCAATTTGTAATTTGCTCGATTTTTGTTTTCTTAATTTCTTGGGCTTTATATCAACATGTAATTACATCAACAACAGTTAATTAAACATGCGTCTAAAACGTCTGACAGAATTGTGCTTACCTTTCCTTTGAAATGATTCGTCAGCCATTTGTGCCACCTGCAGCTATATGCCCCCCAAAATAAACACCTGTGCCGAAGCATTTGAATGCCTCTGAGCTGTGCTATAGATGTTCTATATGACGACAGCTCGCCCTCGCCCTTAGCTGCTGGCACTTGTTTTCATTACACAAATTGCGCTGAATCACAACAAAAATTTCATTTACCGCATACGTATAGCAAACTTATGATAATTTTGTGGAGAAGGAGAGAGGGAGAGCGAGAGAGAGAGAGAGAGAGTGAGTGAGTGGGAGCCTGTGTCTGGAGAGCTGAATTGTGTGTGCGCTTTCAGTTTTACGACAGAGCAAAGTTAATTTCTTAGCGCAACAGTGGCGCACAGTGGCAACTAACAGTTAACAGCCCGGCCAGATAACACGAGACAACAGTTAAATGTAATTGGAAAGCTCATCAAGTGCCGTTGTGGTTGCTCGTTGCTGGTGACTGGCAGTGGTGCTGCTGCTGGTGCTGCTGTTTGCCACTTCGGCTGCGCACAGAAGTATGCAAAAGATTTTGTTTGTGTTTTGCTTATTTTTGCGGTTTATTGAAAACGAAGCCGCACGCTACTGCGTGGCGTATACGTAACGTGCTGTCAATGGCTAGCAACAGTGCTTAGCTAAGCTGCTTTGCAGCCATGCTGCTGAGCTGCTGAGATGCTGAGATGCCTCCCCTTCATTTACGAGCTGGCACTTTATTGTCCTTTTGTTTTTTTGGTTGGCAGCCACGTAATTGGCTTAGTCAGTGAGCGCCAGGTGAAGTGGGCAGGAGGCTGCGACTGGGCTGAGCGTGTGCAGCGTGCAGTCAGCCATTGCTATTAACAATTTCCTCTGCCAGTGTGTGTGCGTGTGTATGTATGAGTATGTGTGTCTGTGTGAGGTTTTTATTTCGTGTCATCCAATCAGCCGCGATACGAGATACTTCAGTCACATGTGCAGATTGATTCCCCGAGCTGCCATCAAAGCCGTTTTCGACTTTATTTCGATTTTTTTTCTTCTTCCTTTTTTTTTTTGTCTTGTATTCGTTTCATTCAATTTATTTGCTGCTGGTCTAGCTGTTTTCTGGCCATTTGCTTAGGCCACTCGACCACTCGGTTCCTGCCTTGGCATTCTGCAATAAATTTACACAAAATCGTAAATTTTAAACACTTCATTTAACAGCGGCGGCAACACGAAGCGAAATGAAATGAAATGAAATCGCTTAACGATTATCGCCCACGACAAGGCGCTGTCTGTCTGTGTGTATCGATGTGTTTGAGTGTGTGTGTGTGACCACCAAGTGCTTCAAGTGCTGCTGGCCACTACCATCAGAGCGTTTTCCCCATTTTCTTTACATTTTTCGCCGGGAAAATCCCAGGCGAGGGAAGTTTTCTTTTTCCCTTTTTCCTTTGCGTTGACTGCAACAAGAGTGAACTTCCATTTAGGGCTTTGCCCATGAATTTTCACGAATGTTGCCCGCCACAGTAAGCTCTAAGACCCAACAAGCAACCAACCTGACTGCCTGCACTGCAGTTGCCCAGTCCCCAGCCCCAATTCCCCTCCCCTCCCTCAGTCTGCCTGTCTGCTTGTCTGCCTGTTTGGTTCAGTGCTCAATAATGATTTCCATTGCGAATTATTTGCATTTCCCCGAACTCATTATGTTTGCATTGTGTAAAATTCAGCTACGACTCTCGATTCTCGCTTTGACTTCAACTCTGATTGTGTCGAGTTGTTCGGTGTTACAGCTGCTACGGCTGCACCTGCGCTGTCTGCTACACCTTCTACCTGCTGCTGGCTTTTGTTTTGCCATTTCCCTGGACAAAATCTATTTTTTATTTAGTATAATATATTGATTATATATTAAATATATATATACATTTTTTTACTGATATATTTTAAAAAATATTTTTTCAGTTGCTTGTAGAGCGTAAACCTAAAAAAAATGCCATATATCTATTCAATCATCAATCTAGAATTTTCTATATATGCTCGACTACCTTTGAGTTTATACAGAATATAAATATATTTTCTGCTTGAGCCTCTCTCATTAGAAATTCCCTCAATTCCCTAGAGTATTCGCACTTCGGTTTCTTACACTTTTTGTTTATTTTTATTTGATTTAATGCTGCAGCTGAAATGATATTAACATTTCCCTTTCCTCATAAAATAAACACAATTATGTATGCATATTTACGTAAAATTGTGAGAAATATCGTCTGAAAAGCGAGCAGGCGGAGCACTCTCCCCCTCTCTCTCTCTCTCTCTCTCTGTTGCATTTCCATTTGATTTCATTTCATTTCGTTTTATTTTGCTTTCGTTGCGGTGCGTTGCGTTGCGTTGCGTTGCGTTTCGTTTATTACATGTCAAGCGTCAATGAATGTCAGTTTGACAGTTCATAAGACAAATACGACAATGGCTGTGGTATGGTGAGAGTGCCAGGACGTACACACAGACCTATACACTCACAGCAGCAGGTGGGGCAGAGCCCTGTGGTTCGGGCTCTTTTGACAGCCAGGTAACGTTTGCGGACATTAACGTCAACCGTGCAGCGGCATGCCATATATGAGAGACGTGCACAGGCCACGCCCCTGCACACACACACACACACACACACACACACGCACAGCCACTCAAGCGCATATCCTGTGGAGCAGACGCCGCTTGCATCTTGAATAATGTGTAAAGTGTGGGGCAGCCGCAGCCGCAGCCGTAGCCGCAGCTGAAGATTGGCAATTCTTGAGTACGTGTAAGTGGCCTAAGGATGTTGCACATGCTGCTGCTGGTACTGCTGCTGCTGCTGCTGGCATGGC
Organism: Drosophila fulvimacula; assembly: GCA_035045555.1. Lineage (NCBI taxonomy): Eukaryota > Metazoa > Arthropoda > Insecta > Diptera > Drosophilidae > Drosophila > Drosophila fulvimacula. Next base: position 13,929,365 of record JAWNOX010000203.1, on the reverse strand, counting down.
AGCTGTTGTCCTGTTTTGGCAGGAAATGTGCGACGTCGTTTTTGCCTGTCAACTTATTACTTCTACTTTTCGCAGTTTAAACACCGCTTGAAAATTGAAAATCAGATAAATATGTGAGCAGCTGTCGCTGTCTTTAATAGACGCTGTCAAGGCTTGAGTGTGTGTATGAGTATGTGTGTACATGCGTGCGTGTGCGTGTGTGTGGTGTGATGGGCGTGGCTGGCATTGACAGCCAGCTCACAGCACTGCTGGCAGCTACAGCTACATTTTGAAAACTTTCAACGCATTGTCATAAATCATTTTGCGGCAAACAAGTTGTATGGAAGTTGGACACGCCCCCAACCACGCCCCCGCCACCCACGCAGTCACTCTTTTGTTAGGCATTTGAAGTGGGGCAGCGACTGTTTGAGTCAATGCAGAAATGTCAAAGTTGAGCTCACAAGTTGCTGTTGTCGGTGGCCGCAGCCTGTCATGTCCTGGCTGCTCGTTGCAGGACATAAGTCAGAGCAGTGCTCAGAGCCATACCTGAAGTGGCAGCTGCTGCTGCGCTTTTTGCCAGCTGCGCACTTCAACTTCCATTATCATCGGTGTGGACAACATATTTTTATTTTGAATCGTGCAACTGCTTGAGCTGTTCCACAGAATAGCCTCTCCATAGCCAGCTCAAATTACGTATACGCTCAGTTTTTCTTCCACTTATTGTTTTTTTATATATTTTTCTGAATTAATATGTTGTCTTTAGATCTGGCTATTGTTATAAATAGATGTACATATATATATTTTTTTTATTTTTATTTATTTTTTTTTGTATACTTTAGTTTTATAGTTCTTGTGATTGGGCGCCTGGTTCTTGTTACTTTTTTATAGTGACTGCTGCGAGGGTTTACAATTTCTAGCACTCAATTGCGAACCGGCTGCTGTTGAGTGGTTGTTGTTGTTGTTGGCTCGAAGGCGGGCACTAGGAGGCAGCATTGTGTTTGGCAACATGAGATTTTGATGTAAGCGTGACGCTGCCATATGTGCAAAATGTTGTAAGTGTTTCGAATAAGCGGTGCTCGGGGGCGGTTGCTGCTAAGGCTGTGTTATATTTTTAATATATATGAAATACAGCACATTTGGCCATACATCCATGCTTTTAACTAAAAATATTGCTAAATTGTGAAGTGGCTTCGTTTGACGTGACTCGCCTTTTGAAAGTCACTCGACACCAGCTGCTGGCCCAATCAAAAATTCACATTTTTGTGTTATTAAATTTTCGAACATGTTTATGGGGAGTTTGAATTAGCGCTTCCTTTTTATTTTTTCGCAACAGAAATAAATTCTAAAAAGAAAAAAAAGTATTATTTAATAAAAGTGCATTTAAAATATAATTTAATAAATTTAGCTGTACAACTGTCGGTAAATGTGATGTGTGGCTTATACATTATTAATTATTGTTCGAATTTTAAAAAACTAACTGAAAAAATGTATATTAATTTTTACATAATTATATTTTTTATAACAATTTATTAAAAATATATTATGATAATTATCATAAAAATAGGCTGTTAATATGTGTGAAGCATAACAGTCTGCTCTGTTTTAGTTTACTGCCTCTCTCTCCCTCTTTATTATTATTTTTCTCTCTTTCTGTATAACTGTCTACTATCTCACTCTCTTTCCGGTCATCTGTCTGTTTCAGTCTTGATATTACACGCCTTTTCTCTCACTCTCTGTCTTGATATATCTCTCTCGTAATATGTCCGTCTTCCAGCACCGCTCTCTATTTGTATATTCTCCCCTCTCTGTCTTTTTTCTATTTGCTCTCTGTCTTTTTCTCTCTATCTCTCTTTCTCTCTCAGTCTTTTCATTTGTCTTGCTCTCTTCTGCCTCTCTCCATCTCCCTCTCTCTCTTTTCTTATGCTAGTTAACCACTACGACTACCAAAGCATGCCTTTCCTTTACATTTTCTTTCTGTTTTTCCTTTCCCCACCTCTGTCCAATACTGGATATGCCATTTCCAATATCTCCACCTTTCTCTATCTCTCTCTCTCTCTCTCTACCGCTCGCTCTACCTGCATCCTGCTGCATGCAGCAATGCCACATATATTGCTTACAAATTCCACATGCCTCACTGTTCCGCCTTAGTTAATTAAGCAGCCATTTTTCAATTTCTTTTCGCCACAAAATATGGCGCAGAGGAAGAGAAAAATGTCTGCCAGCGCCGAGCCAATGTCTGATTACTGGCAACGACTTCCGTTTTTTAATATTTATAATCCACTGTAATTAAGACAAGAGCCAAGCACCACAAGAGTCGCGAGCAGCAGAAAAAAGTATATAAAAACCGTAGCAATAATTACCAGAATTTTTATGGCACGGCCACAGCAGCAACAACAACCGACAACAACAACAACAACAACAACAACAACAACAATGGCAATGGCAATAAGGAGCATTATGAAGGATTCATGTTCTGGTTTTACATTTGGATCTAGCGATATATACAGAAATGAAAAAGTAACTGCCATGCTGGAATATAAATGCGTAGCCGAGGCGAAATGTGTAATTAGTGGCAGTTAATAACTTTGGCAAACTCTCACGCAGTAAGCAGCTAGCAGCTAGCAGCAGAGGACAGAGGGCAGAGGACAGCACCCTCGAGCCACCTGCCTGCTGCTGGCAGATACTAAAGTGCCAGGCTGTCCGCCTTTCTTGCTGGATTTACAGCGGGTGCTGTTATGGGCGTGGCAGTGGCATTAACTCAAAACTCAAACTGCAGACGTTGGCACGCACTCTTAATTAAATACAAAAGTGAAAATGACGCAAAGGCGGTTGTGGCATACCGCGGCAAAAGCATAAGAGAGCAAGAAGTACAAAAAAGGTCGAGCTTTGACTATAAATTATGCAGGGCGAAAAACAAGAAACCGAAAAGTATTTTTAGTTGACCTGGAAAACCGCAAGAGCTGCGACAACCGCAGCATCTGAGTCTTCCTCCTCCTCTTGCTTTACTGTGACAAAAAGCAGAGAACGCTGAAAAATGCGTCTTGGATTGAGATAAGTTGGCCAGAGCCAAACCCGCCCAACCACCCAACCACTCAACCACTCAACCATCCACCTGCCCCGCCCACTTCAGCACTCTATAACGCATTGAGTCTGTGTAATGTCCTTCGTTATTTTTGCACTAATTTGTGGTTTTCCTTTTTGCCTTTCAACGCACAACGAAATTAGCTTCATTATTGTAATTAACTTGGCCCAGTCCCATTGGCAACACACAAACACACACCTACGCACACACATAGCACGGCTGGTTGTGTGCGACGTTGGCAGCGCTTTGTTAAATTTAGGAAATTAGTTCGAGTTCAGCAATCAGACCGTTGATTGACTTGATCAAACAGCAACTGGAAATGGGTCTACCAGCCTGCCGGCATAATTGATGTCTAGCTAAATCAAAATAGGAATAAAATGTGGGTGGTCTAGGCCGACAGGCTAATGCGCTGTTAAAATTTTAAAAACTTATTTTATTAGCAATTAATTCTGATTTACTTTTTAATGAGCTTATATCACAGCCCTTTTTAACACAAATATTTATGTGAGTCTCAGTTTCTCCATCTCAGTCTCAGTCTCAGTCTCAGTCTTAGTCTCAGTCTCAGTCTCAGTCTCAGTCTCAGTCTCAGTCTCAGTCTCAGTCTCAGTCTCAGTCTCAGTCTCAGTCTCAGTCTCAGTCTCAGTCTCAGTCTCAGTCTCAGTCTCAGTCTCAGTCTCAGTCTTAGTCTTAGTCTTAGTCACAATGTCACTCACATTCACTGTTTTCTTTAAATCACAAAAAAATAAAATGAAAAGTTTTGTCAGCCTAGCCTCAATACTTTTATTTTCGTTCTGTTTGTCCCTTCTGCCCACTCACAAAACTCATTAAAAGTCTTGAGTTTCCAATCAGACAACTGTTAACCTCCATTGCAATTTGACATTTGGTAAAAATCAAACCCTGCCTCTGCTTCAGCCCCTTTCCAGTCCGTTACATGTGGATGTTGCGTTAAACGTTGCACGGTCAACTTTTTGAGGCATTCAAGCAAAAATATGTCTTTCATTTTGGTTGGGCAATTCGCTTTAATGGCAACCCAAATCAAAATTCAATTCGTAAAATACCCCAAATACACGCACAGACACACACATGGCACATATGTGTGTGTGCGTGCGTGTGCGTGTCTTTTTCCGTTTCCGATTTGTGTTGCCTGCGCCACGTGGCTGACATGTTAAAAGCCTAAATAATTGCCCACATTTTATTACAGTGTATGCTGACGAATAAAATGTGTTTTCTATTCAAAAATGATTGCTCTTCCTCCTCTGCTTTATTTTTATATTTGTATAATATGCAAAGCGAATACCGTTCTCAACTTATCTTTTCTTTTAAGCCATGTTCTATTAACTCAGCTGAAACCTTTTTCAATTCTAGTCGAGCAAATAGTTTAGCAGCTTATCCCTCGAGCATTTAACTCGGACATTCGACTGCCCATTGTGAATGTGTGTGTGTAATATATGTAAATATGTAGAAATTAACAAAGGGACAGCACCAGCACCCCTGCATTATGGTTTGTTAAGTGGTTTATAAGTTTGACTGTTCCATTGCCTTTGGCTTTCACATGCATAATTTAAGATATCCAAATGTTCGCTGGTCTGTGAAATGCTATATAATATATATTACGTGCTTGAATGCCAAGAGAGAGCTTTAACATAATTACTTAATTTGAATATATATTTAATTAGCAAAAATGGCATAATTTAGTTGCTTCTAAAAACAAAAACAAACAAACAAAATTAATTAAAATAGTAAACGAAACAAAAATGTTTATAATTAATATTATTTAACAATTTAACATTATTAATCTAACTTTATGTTTTATGTTTTCGCATATACTTAAATCCAGTATATATCATTGACCATCCCTCGCATGCATATTCATTAAAATTGTATACCTTGTTCAGACTTATTTCCTTTTACGACTATTTACTTTCGTGTCTGGCGTCTCAATTGAATTTTCTACTCTAAGCAACTTCATTTATCTTGTCGTTGTTGTTATTGTTGTTGCCGACTTCGTATCGTATTTAAGTTCGCGCGAATTAACTGGCGCCAAGTGTTGAAGTTAACTTGTTTCAATTGGATGCATAATTGATTCAGCCATGCCGTATCCCATTTCAAATGCCGCCAGTTGGCTGGAGGGAGGGATGAGCGGTGTCTTGTTTACTTGCAACATTTGTTTAGTCTGTTGCGCTTGTCTCGGTTTACCTTAGGTGGAACTTTATGGCACAGCAGACGGGCGCGTGCCCGCCAATGCCCTGCACAATTGTCAGTATCCGTTCAACGCTCCAACACATTGCCACGCGTGTGTTTACAAAAATACAAAAAAAAAAAAAAAAACAAAAAAATTATGATGAACAAAGGCAGCAACAGTAGCAATAGCTATGGCAACAGCATGAACAACTACATACGAGAGCGACTGCAGCGCATCTCATTGCTGCGATTGCATTTCAATTTGCAGCGGCCGAATGCTGAGCAACGCAATTACAATCAATTGACGCACAGCCAGGACTACGATTTGCGACAATACGTGAGTGTACAGTGTGTGAGTGCGAGTGTTTGTCTGTGTGTAGATGTCATGGTTAATTGCCAACAGCAGCAACTGGCCAAAAAGTTGGCTTTGCCGAGGCTGTTGCTGACACCCGACAGCAAAAACAAACTTTAACTAAAACCAATTTACAGCAACGAAACTTAAATCACTTTGCATGCAGTTATATTCGTGCTGTGCTGTGCTGTGCTTTAACTCAATTTTATTATTGAATTGTTATTAAATTTATTGCGCTGGAAAGTATGCTACATTTTATTTTGCGCCAGCATCTTTGCCATTTTCAACGAATTTTCATTGTTATTGACAAACAAGCGACATTTTTGCGGTTGCAATTGTCGTCTGCTTGCTTGTTGGCTGCCTCGGGCACCCAGGCAGTCAGGGTGCCCCGCACCCTGTTTTAACTGCCACGCCCTGCATTGGACGTGTTGGGACACCGCTTAATTTCCGGCAATGCGAGTCACGTACGCTTTTCCTGCCTTTATATGCAGTGACATTTTCATTTTGTTTGGCTTTACACAAACACACACATGCACACACGCAGAGATATTCACACGTAGCAGCCGCATGTCTTACAAAATGAACAAAATGGCGGCTGAGCTTATCTCGCACACACACATATGTATGTGTGCGTGTGCGTGTGTGTCTGTTAGCCTTGCCTGCATGCAACGCGCCAAAAAAGTTTTTGTCAACTCATTTTGTTGCAATTTGCGCACAAAACTCGATTATTTTTAATTAAAACAACATTTGCCTGGCTCCACACTCTGAATAAATGAAACGAAGCGAAAGCCCAGCCTCATGGCCAAGTCGAAACTGAATGAAGAAGCAGCGGTAGAAACGGCACAAATAAAAGCCAGCTATGCACACAGCTCAATCTGGGTCTATGCTTTTAATTATACGCTAACGATGCCGTCAACAACGTTTTTTCTCCTTGCTTTTGAAGCCTCAAGTCCGCAATTGAAATACAATTTCTTCGGCTCTTTGCGACTTAACCAGACCGTAAGAACTGAGGTGGCTACGCCAAAGGAGCAGGACAATGAACGCTGCTCTTTTGCTGTGAAATATGACTCGAACGACGGCCAGCCCTATCATAATCTAAACAGTAATCGCAACAGTATCGAATTCGCATTTCGATATGCTTTCAGCTCGAGTTCTTGTTCTTGTTGACTTGAGGTTTCCTGCATACGAATTTGTTGACATTTAACGACAAACAATTGTTTAGACTGCGTGTCCTCGGTTACAGCGGGCGCTAAACGTGTTTCGCATATCAAAAAATAAATAAATAAAACGTGCTCAACTCCTATCGAATTTCACAGAGAAAAACGACCCTTTGGGCAGAATAATTGAACCGTGACATTAAGAAGAAGTTGAACAATTGTTAGAGACCTGCTGGAATGCTGGAAATATAAATGCCAGGCCACACCAAACAATTTTTAATTAGAATTCAAATTTGATAAATTGGGAATGCATAAATATGCGCATACATACATGCCCCATGCGTAGGCCTTGTGAAAGACCAAGCAACAGTTGCTATAATAGCACTAGAACAATAGAGAGACAGGCGAGTGGGCGGGGGCAACCACATTCCCCAGAAGGCGGGGCAATTGTAAAGTGTGCAGCTAGCAAAACCAACGAAATTATAATTAAATTTTGTGTTTTGGTATTGGCCTCGAGTGTAGGAGATACAAGTCGACTCGGGGTCGAGTCGCTAGGCAAATGTAACGTTTGCGGCTTGAACAAAGCAACCAGCGAAACAACAAAAGACAAAAAAATAATGGAGAGTGAGAAAGAGAGAGAGAAAGAGAGAGTAGAAAAAACAAACCCGAATGAGAATGGCTAAAGAAAAGCTGCAGCTGGTTTCCGTTTTGCTTGGGCACAAAGATTTATTGCCTTGCATGGATTACATGGCCAACAAAATGGGCGCCTTGTTACCATAAAGCCGCTTAAAGATTTTAATTTAAGCGTCGCTCGCGCTGACGAATGAACACGCACAACGGGACCGCAGACACACGCACTGTCAAATAAACACACGCAGAGAGAGAGAGAGAGAGAGACGCTTTAACAGTTGCAGTGTCTTGGCGTATAATTGGGTTTTTGTTCTTTTTGGCTATAGCCTGTAACCGCAAGTGTTAAAACAAACCATTATGTAAGCAGCAAGCAGCAGACTGTGTTTCTTTTTTTTTCTCTTTAAATACCAAAAAGAATTAACAAGGATTACAGTATTTATTCGTCAGACACAATTAAATGTGTTTATTCAACTCAGCTACAGCTGTCACTGTGAGAACTCATTGAGCGAAGTAGAGGTAGAGCTTGGATGGCGCTAGTAGTTATGCAGGTAATTAATTCTAGAAACTTGGGAATTTTTTGTTAATTTTATACAAAGGACAAATATATTAGGCGTATCTATGGAAAATGCCTGACAGGCTGATGCTTGAGTTTGTATAGGTGGGGTTCAAGCTAGATATAATTTGAAAATTAAAACTCGAATTTTATTTACATTTTTTGGCTCAATTTTTTTAAAATACTGTTTAATTATTTTTACAATTTTTTTTCTAATTTTCAAAAGCTTTTTCAATGATGTTCGTTACCATTTTATTGTCGATTTATTTCAAGATCCTTTCAGCGGCGCTAAGTTTCTTTAATTGAAATTAAATTTCTTTTTATATTCAATATTTCTCTAGTCTAGCAACAACCAAAGACTCTTTTTGTAAAATGCATAACCCATATTAAAATCATATGCTTATAATCTCTCCTCATCATCATCTAGTCAACTCCGTCTATTTCAGCAGTCTGTGGAAAATTTCTATAATCTTCTTCACAAGTGAACACCTCTAGCACTCGAGTTGAAATTACTTTTTTAATTAGATTTTGAAACTGCGAGCATAATTAAATAATGCTCAATAATGTTTTTTGTCATTTGCGAATTTAATTGTGATCATAAAAATTCATAGCCTACTTTTTGGGGCCAACTAAATGTAAACTAAATGTGGCTAGATAAGGAACGCCAGAGAGAGAGAGGGACCGAAAGCGCATTAAAAATTCAATAAAATGTGCAGTTAATATAAATGCGCGGGCAGCTTGTGGGGGCGGAGGCGTTGCATGGGTTGGACAATTTACAATTACTGTGCAGAATTTTCATTAAAACTAAAATTGTAATTTTTGTCGAGCGTTGAATTTATGATGCGCACGTGACTGGCGTAGGAAACGAGCTTAAATGATGGCTTAAATGAGTCGTGCGCTTTTGGCCAGCTGCCGACCCGTCGTCGTACCAAAAACTGCACTTAGCAGCTGCATTTGAATTTATTAACAAAATAATTTTCAACTACAACCGAAAAAGTTGGCCCGCAACACAATGGCCGAAAAGGCCAGAAAATATAAAAAAAAAAGTAAAATAAAAATAAAGTGAAATAAAACTAAAATTGCAATTGCAGCAGCGCCGAAATGAAATTTTATTCTGTGCCTAAAATAAATACGTGGCATAAATAACAGCAGTAGTCGTAGTCAGAAAAAGCGCCGAAACTTGCAAAATTATTTCAATTCACTTTATATATATATATTTCAAGGAGATGCTAAATTGTATAGTAGAGTATGCGAGGGTAGCCCAGCTAGAGCGAGAAATGCTGGAATATGGTAGACATTTGTAATGATTTGGGCTGTGTATGATTTGTAATATTGTCTTCTTCAAGGATATCCGCATCTGTATATGAGGACCATAGACTTATTCGAGAGCTAAGAGTTGTGGTAAATATAGTATATGAATAGTATATATATATTTATATATATAAATATATATATACTATTCAAGCTTAAATCTTATGAAAGATCCCTTTAGTCTTTCATCTGCATTTGCCTCCCTTCTCTGCCTTGAAATTTTCTTCCCACCAATTCTCGGAATTCTTTTCAAAGCGTATTAGCAATTCGCCTAATCTCTGCCAACAGCCACGCCGTCTTCTTAGCTGATTTCTTACTTTCACGCCTTCGCACTGTCCAGAACATAAATAACAAGCAGCTGTTCCGCTTTTCTTTTTTCTCTCTCCACCCCCTCAAATATGGCACTGGACAATCATTTTAGCAGCAAAGTTTTGACTGCTGCCCACGGACGAGTCGACTGCTGGGTGTTAAGAGCTTAGAACGCAACCCGTTTCCAAAAAGTTCAATTTCTACGCTAAATCCGAAACAAGGATTCGTTTTTCCTAAATGTCGTAAATGTCATTTTTTATGTTTGTTTGTTTGTGTGTGTTTCTTTGGCAACACCGTCTGCAATTGTTGCCGAAAAGAAAAATATCTTCAAATCACAGCGACAACGACTGACGCTTAGCCACGCCCGCGTGCACCCCGACAGCCCCTGGCCTAGCCTCAGCCAGCCGCGGCGACATTTCAACTCGTTCATTTTATTGGATTTCGCTCGTGCAGCGTTTTGTTGTTGTTGTTTTTAGCTGTTACATTTAATGAAAATTTGTTGAATGTTCTGCTGTCAAGCCAGGGGCAAAGGCAAAGGCAAAGGGGTGCAAAATTTTAAATTGATTATTGCAGAGACGTGGGCGTGCCCGCCGCCTTCTTCGCATGCAGCTCAGTGAGCGGCTAGGCGGCTTCTTTGAGGTCTCCAGTAGCGTATCGCCGCATGAGTTCTGTCAGCCTCCTTCCAGTGGCTCCAGCTCTGTTTAATGTGCTCAGTTCTGTTATATATTATCGTTTATGATGGAAACATAAAACTTGCACGCGTCGTTGACGCACGCAGATTGTCCTTGTGCCGCTTGGCTTTAAGGTGTGCGTGGCTAACGGCTGCCTACGTTACGTTTTTAGGGACTATAGTGATAGGGGTTCGGGTTCTGGTTCTGGTTGTGGTTCTGGTTTGGGTGGGCATTCACTTTTATGCCTCACTTGGCACTCGGGCTAAGACGTGGCCATAAAATAAACGCACTGAGATGAATTGCCCAGCATGGAGAGAGAAGGAGAGACGCACTGAAGCTGAAGCTGAATCTGAGACAATCGCCTTTGCCGTTCTTTTATCTTTGCATAATGGAAATTCGTAGACATTTGAGCCCTTTTTATAGACATTTTAGTTCAGTTGGAAATTTAAGATATATCAAATGCTTCCACATAAAACACAATTTTATTGCCGCATCCTGTAGAATTTTGTGAAATGAATTATGTGTTATAGCATTATGCGCTGAGAGTTTATTTTACGTGGAAAACAAATAGCACAAATTATGTTAATGAAGCCATAATGCCAATTGGATTAGGCTGGGGTCCGGTGAGCGCTGGGATCTGGCTGACTTGGGGAGATTATTTCCGGGCGAATGATTGTGACAATAAATTGTGGGCTAAACAAAATTTGTTAGTCAAGGTATGTCATATATTTATTAAAATATGTTTTCAAAATTCTTAACAGCACTCATTCATATGCATTCTTCTCTTCTTACAATTCTTGGCATTTGTACAACAAATTCAACTACAAAAAACTGCATGAAAACAACAACTCGAAAGATCTCAAAAACCCAAAATAAAACAAAACTAGTATTCAAATGCATATTCATATTTAAGCTGAGTGGATGCACGCACACAGGCACACACACACACTCATACATAAATGAAAAATACCAACAAGTAGTGCAAACTGAAAATGGAAATGAAATAATTGCGAAAAAATCCAAAAACAAACAGAAGCTGCTTTCCCTTTCTGCCCGTTGGGCATGGATGGCAGAGAAGGTCTATAGAAAATGTTGTAGAAAATATGCAAAATAGGCTGAAAAAGTTGCATATATGCAAGGCACACACACACACACACATATGCATTTGCATAGCACAACAAAGGCAAGTGAAGGAAAAATCTCTTCTTCTTCCGTTTTCTAATGCCTCTTCGCTCATTTTCATTTGTAGCCGCACCTCCTGTCGCGCTTTTGTTTTGCCGATTTTTTAGTTGCTGCTATTTTTAGACTATGCCACGCCCACGCTCCCCTCCGCCCGACCACTATTATAATGGGGCGCATTTTCATGCCCAATGCGAGCACAATACAAAATTTAATTTACCGCATAGAATTTAAATACGCAAGGCTAAAGCGCCGCAACAATGACCAAATAGAGCTGACCGACATGCAGATACCCTGTACGGCTATTACTACAAATTGCCAGCACTTCAATATGCCCGCTCTACGCTTAGCGCTTTGTGCTGCGGGCTACGCATAAAAAAAAAGGAAAATTTTTCGCCTGAAAAGAAAAATTCTTTTGTTTCTGCTTTTGCGCCTTTTCCGCTGGGCATATGGGCAGGGCCCAGGCCCCATCAACCCATTCTCTCGCCCATTCCCCAGGCGACTTGCTGCAGCTTTGCCGTCGGTTTTAATTATGGAAAAAGTTTTTGCTTTATTTAGTTTAAACAATAAGTGGTTGGAAAATATGAATTATGCAAAGAGTCACACACAGCCTGCCAATGTATATGAGTGAGACTGAGTGTCTGTGTCTGTGTGTGTGTGTGTGTATGAGTGAGACTTTTCTTAGGCAAAATGCAAATATTATGCATTCTACTTTAGCACTGCTCTTGTTTTGGTCTTTGCATTGCCAAGTGAATCAGTTGCAGCGCAGCCTTTGCTTTCCTTTTCAACACATTTTGCTTTAAGTAATTACGAAATGATTTTGTGACTTAAGAAAAGCTGTGAAAGTCGTTGAGAGAGTTGCGAGTCTTAGATAAATAGATGTGTATATATACATATATATATATGTATATATATATCTTTTGTATATTAATTTAATTCTACATCAAAAGTGTAAAGTAAGCTCTAAGCTGAGCTCTAAAATTTTCTATATTTTTCAAATAATTTATTTAAAAGAAGACAAAAGTCATTTAAAGGATTTTTAGAGCTGATAGTATAGCACACCGGATATATATAACTTTTGTATTTTATTTACATTTTGATATAGATCACAATTTGAGCAAACTAGCTGCTCTAGCTACCTAAACTGAGCTCTCAATTTCTCTAAATTTTCTAAATATTCTTAAAGCACTTTATATGCCAGCAAAGAGAACTCTCTTAATAGGCAGATCAAATATTTTATATTCAAATAAAATTCTAGATTTTGGCAACGCTTTAAACCTAAGCTGAATATATTTCTATTTGTATTTGTATTATTCAACGGGCTTGAATGGCTTTTTGGCTTATGCAAACACACGCCGTAGCCTGTTCAAGCAATTATCCAAGCGCACGTACTCAGCGACAGCAAAAAAGAAGAAATAGAATACCATATAGAAAACGAGATAGAGAAAGAGAGAGCGAAAGAGAGGGAGAAAACCAAACTCGAATTTGCGCATAAATTTGCAAAATGACAATAAAAATGACAATGGCTGTCGAGCGGCGGCAACAACAACAACAACAACAACAATTGGAGCATTGGCAGCGCTAATCACAAAGCGTTTATCAGTGCCCATGAGTAAGGCGTGACAGCGACACCTCCATGCAGAGCCTCCTCCGCTGGGGCGCCCTGTCTACCTGTCAGTTCGTAATAAATTATTATCATTAATATTTTGCGCTTGATTTTGGCTAGGGCGCTGTTTGCCTTTGCCCAGACAGGCAGACTGGCAGACAGGCAAGACGTGGTACGTTGTCTATAAGCAGCGGCAGCAGCAGCAGTGTCAGCCACATTGGTGGGCGTGGCACGTAACGCTCTTTGCATAAAAATGGCGAACGAAAATATCTAATAGAATAGAACAAAAGCGTCAACAAAAATGTTCAAAACGCGACGAAATTACCAATAATATAACCGAAACGAGACGACGGCAACGTGGGCACAACATGGCATGCCACGGCAGCTAGAGTCCCTTCTTGCCTGGCTGTGTGTGTGTGTTCGTGTGCCACAAACTTTATAACACCCTCAACGAAGTGCACGCGATAATGGCTCCCAATTTGATAATTAATCACGTCCTCATTCTTGCCGCCTTGCCACAGCTGCCCGGACTAGGGCTGTCGCTGTCAGCCAGCAGGCGAGCCCAACTAGGCGCTTGAGCTTCATATTTTCCATTAGTCGGCTGCGGCCTCTACATCTACTTCTTCCATTTATTTTTATATTTTTTTTTTGCTGCTGCTGCTGTTGCTTCTCGTTTTTATTTTATTTCATTTTTCAAGCCGACGTCGAAATTAAGCGAATTTCAACGAACGATAAAATAATTACCTTTATGATTATTTTCGCCACGAGGCGGGGCGGCGACTGTGTCGTGAGGCGAGCGATAGCAATTGTAATAGTATATGTATATACTCTATATATATATATATATATATATATATGTGTGTGTGTGTGTGAGGCGACGCCCACAATGTGGCAAACGTGTCTAATTTAGCGGCTTAAATTTATTGCATTTGTTCGCTTAAAATGTTTGCCAGCTCGTTTTTATGGCCCAAAATTGAAGCAATTGATGGGAGTTTGGAAAGTTTGGCGCTCTCTGCGCATAACCGTAAAACTTCTTAGGCTGCTATTTTATAGGAAAAAGCACAGACAGAGACGTGCGAGCAGATCCTGTGTGAGGCTTTAGGCTTTAGCTTTTTTTTTTGTCAAGGTGCTACAAACAGGTTGAAAATTTGATTGGTATCTATGGCTAACAAATTTGTGAAGTTAATTGTGAATCAAGTGACTGGCTGGAGATAGCAGGACTGTAAAGTATGGCAGGATATATACAGCCATGCATAGGCAAAAGTAAATATGTGGCAGACTTCTTGTTAGCCAATTCACAGTTGATCATGGCTTGTCGTAATTTGTAGTCAATTATCAAATTGTATTTGTCAAGCCTTCAATTGCGAGACTAAAGCTGACTTGATTGGCCTCACCCACCAGTGGCAATTACCTGGCTGCAACTTGATGTTGCATGTTTGCCAGCGCCAAGAACTTGACACACAGCCACAAATAGCAGCTCCAACTCAAATTGAAAGCGTAGCTGTACTTTGATTTTCCTTCTTTTTTTCCACCTCTGTCATTTGGCTGCCAAATTAGAGAGGCGCCCCGTGGGGGGCTGCCTTTCGACAGTAGCGCAACCGCAATCAAATTGCATGCACATGAAAATTAACTGGAAACGCAAAACCAAAATCAAACATTTGCAGTTGTAAAAATCAAGGAAACACGCAATGCAACTGGCATGTTGCACGTTGCACGTTGCACGTTGTACGCTGCAAGCAATGCGAATGACTCGCATCCGTTTGAGCCAATCAACCAAACAAAATGGCGTTTTGTTGTTTCCGCCTTGTGTGTTTTTTGTAAAATTTTTGGTGAGCTGCGCGGCTGCAATCAAAAGCAAAAACAACAGCAAAAACGGCAGAAGTAGCGGGTGGCAGCAACAAGAAATGCGAATTCACAACACGAAATTATTCACCTTGTAAACTGCAGGGCAAAAAAGAGGCAGCGGCACAGTTCAGCGCATTCAAATATATCAGTTGATACAAACGACAAAAAAAAGGCGAATACCTAGAGTTATTTGTGTTTATAACCGGGCGGGTAAAACAACAAAACAACAACAAAAAAAAGCAGAGCAAGCCAACAAATGGCCCAAAAGCTTCGGTGCGAGCCAAATGCATTTGCAATGCAAAACTGGAGCACAGGAAGCGCGACGAGGCAGCACAAGGACACACACACGCACACATATATATGCATATGAATATATATATATATATATATATATATATATATATATATATATATATTTAGTGTACACATATACACTGTCATGCGACTGTTGCATCTGCCTTCACACTCGCCGAATGCTTCGCACAAAAAATTTATTTATGAGCGGCGCTTTGTTGTTTACTCTTTCGCTCTGCTTCTTCATATTGTTGTTTGGATTTACTTTTTTTTTATTGTGTGACGAACTAGCGCAACTGGCACTCAATAAAACAAAAATCCCGCTGCCTGTGTCAGGGCGGATGTCCTGGCGGTTTTTGCTAGCGGTAAGCAAAGCTTAGAGCCAGCTGCGCTGTGCTGCGGTTTCTATTTATGACAGAAACAGCAGCAACAAAAATCTAACCAAAATCCATGCGCTGCATTATTTATGCATGCAACACACACAAATCCCCATCTCTCTGGCCCTCCCTTGTTTGCTCACTTTTTCACCTTTTACTCCTTTTTTTGTTTTGCAGGGCTCGTCCAGTGCCGCTAGCGTCGCAGCCGCACCGCCAACACCGCGCAGCGCTTTTCCCGGCGCACCGTTGACCGCTTCAGCCGTCGCACTCAAAGGCGCCATACCACAGCGTCCACCGGCCATGACCAGCCCAGCTGCTGCTGCTGCTGGCGCCGCTCTAGCAGCGGGCGCACCATATCGCGGTGCCACCAGCTGGACACCCCAGGGCTATGCACCGGCCGCTGCCGCCGCCGCCGCTGCGGTCGCTCAGCAGGCCTATCGCTATACGGCCCCATTGCCCCAGCCGGCATACGCGGCCTATACGCCGCATACGGCCACCACACCGGCCACAACCACGGTGAGTAGCGTAGCTAAAAACAATGGCCGCTGGTCGTGCCTGATGAGAATTAGTTGTAAAACACGAGATGGTTAACAATGTGTGTGGACAGAGTTTAAATTATTTAAATGGGAAATTGTAGAGAGTAATATGGGCTTGATGGACTTAGTTTAAGTTTTATTATGTGTAAGTTATATAAAATTAAATGTGATCCTAAACCCTAGACCCTAGACTGAGACCCAACCCTACACCTATAGCTAGACGTAGACCAAGATATCCCTACAAACCAAGAGGAAGATTATCAAGATATCAAGCAAACCCCCAAGATCACGTAAAAATAGACCTAACGAAGACTTGGAAGACTTACTCCAACTCTTCTGCCTCGCTCAGCCTTTGCTCAGAGATTCCAAAACTTAAGCAAACTTGAAGCAGTTTGCTAACTTAACGAATTTCATAAATGTTTATACCAACTACAAAACTCTTAACTATTTAAGTTAATATTTGACAAATTCCGCCCAATTGCCTAGCACATTTGCCAAACAAAAGTTAAGTCAAGTTTCTAGTCGCACATAAACAAATATTTGGCAAAAGAGCATAAACATAATTCGGGGCAAGTTTCGTCGAGGCCAAATGTCTGTGAGCTGCGCCCATTTACATCGATGAGTGCTCTTCGTTATGTAATGAACCGCATAATCGCAAATTTATGTGCGCCCATCAAAAGCCAAATGGTTCTCAAGCGTTTTACACTTCAAAAAACTACCTCTATTAACTGGGATAATAGACGAGCACGAGCAACAACTCGGCGACGCTTGAGCTTTGGCTTATTGATTGTGCGAGCGGAGTTCAAATTGGGCGAGACTCGTAGCAGAGGGAGAGTGCGTGGGAGAGGGAGAGTAAGACAAGTGCTGTCATTTATTTATAAATTGCTCAAGTGTCAATTTATTTATAGCACGCACTCTCGGTGCCGCCTTTCTCGGCAATTCTCAACTGGTAGATGGACACTGGTGGATGTGATTGGCGTGAAAAGTGCTTATATTAATTTGCTGCGATTGCAATTTGTGTAGACTGAGGGCAGTAGCAAGTGGCAAGTGGCATGGATAGGCGGTGCGTGGCAGGGGCAATCAATTAGTTTTTGTTGTGGCTGTTGCCATGCGGCATTCATCAAAGTCAGCCAAAAGCTTAACTGACTGCCGGTGGCCATTCATTTTTGTCATTTTCAATTTGACAGTCAACAGCGGCAGCAAAAGCAACAGCAACAACAATGGCATCATTAATAACAAACAATTAAGAAGTTCGTGAATGACAGTCGAGAGTCAGAGCTAAGCTCTGTCTGTCTCTCTGTCCGCCTAGCTGTTCAGCAAGACCGCATCATCATCATTCGGCGTAGGAGCAGAGAGGCAGTCACTGCTTATCCTGACAAAGCCCCAATGTCAGACCCCCACGCAAACTCGCTGCCAATAAGCCCAACCTCAGCCCCAGCTCCAGCCAGCAAGAGCTGTATGATAGGGAATGGTTGGATATCTTTCTATCTCCATTTAGAAAACCCAATTGAATCGGAATCAGCGCATGAAGCAAAGTCATGACGAATGATGTTTGCTGAATTTGACAAATTTCACGTTGCCACAGCAACAAATTCAGTTCCATCCACGCTCACCCACTCGCCCGCCAGTCCCTCTCGAGACAGGCATTCACTTACTCACAGCTGCGGCAAGTTCTTAGCCGGATGCCACCTCGTTATATGCATCCTTTTATCTGCTCTTTCAGGCAGCATTTTCAAATTTGATTTACAAATGATTTTCAATTCGCCACGAAGCGCCTGACGCTGACAACATGTCAGCGAGTTCAAATTGCCAGGCGCTCGATGGTGCTGCTATCGACATTCTCCTTTTCTCGCTCTCTGAAATTTCTTTCTTTTATTTTAGGGCATGCGTGTCTAACCTTTCATATATATATATATATATATATATATATATATATATATATATATATATATATATATATATATTTTTTTTTGTCTTTCATATTTTGTTTTTTTTTGCTTAAGCATTTCGTTGCTTAAGCAGCCATTACGCTACGGCCATCCCTTCCAGCTCCTCACCCCTAACAACGATTGCTTAAAGCAATCGCCTCAGCTGATTGTTGTTGTTGTTGTTGCTGTTATTTTGTTCAATGCTTAGGGCCACAACTTCTAATAAATGCGCCGAAAAGTGCTGCAAATAAACGAGCAAATAAATAACCGAACCGTGCCTACCCTTAGCAGAGTCGCCTCTGCTGCTGCTACTGATTCTTCTCCTTCTTCATTTTATTTTGGTCTGCCCCAGGTAAGCGAAAACGTTTCTTCTGGCGCTTCTTATTCTACTGCTTTTATATTTTTTTAGCCGATTGTCGATGCCCTTGCATTGGTTTTCGTGGCTTCTGCGGTTCGAGAGTTGTCGCCACGCCCACACCTTTCCACTCCCGCACGCTGCCCCAAAATGTTGTAGCCGCGAGCGCCCTTTGCGTTTTATTTTTATTTGCTATGCCCCGCCATCCGTTTCGTTGCTCGTTTCTCTCTCTGTTACGTTCGCTTGCCTCTTTCACTCGGGTATTCATTCAGTTGAGTTCCAACATTTCCACGTCCTTTGTCCTGTGTCCTTCTCAATGTCCTGCCATTTGCCGACGCCGCCGCCATCAATAGTAGTTAAATAATCCAAGGAAATGTATTTTTGTGGGCGTCGCCCACGCCCCACCACCTGCCACCTGTCTCCCAGCGCCTGGGCCTAGCGAGTCACTCATTTTTCCATTACTCGTTACCTTAATTTTTTGTTGGCTGCTGCTGACTTTTTGAATACCCTGGATTGATTAATAAGACATCTTTTAGATAGCTGAAAATATGGCAGAAACTGATGAAGAATCGGTTATTTTTAAAGATTTTCTAGAATATTTAATAAGAAGAGCAAAAGATTTGAATGAAAAACTAATTAAAGTGGAATAGTAGTCGCTACTATCTATAGATAGTAGTAGATTGAGTAGTAATATAGTAGTAGAATATTGGGTAGTAGTATACTAGTAGAATATTGAATAGTAGTAAGCAGTAGCAGCTATAACAGTAGGCAAATCCGTAGTGTAATAGAAAAAAAGTAGTAAAAGATAAGGTAGTAGCAAACTAGTTGATATTTTAGTAATATAGTAGTAGATAGTCTTGTAAGTATTAGGAGATAATATTAATAAAATACAATAAATAGTAGTAGAATATATACTTATATAGTATACACAAGGAGTGTACTAGAAAACAAACTAGTAGCATTTGCAGAATGGCAAAGTAAAGAGTAGGAGGAAGAGTAGTAGAACCCTGGGCAGTAGTTAAGATAAAATAGAAATAAGGAGCTATAATATATTAATATAGCAATAGATATATACAATAGTCGTTGATTGTACAGATTAGCCAAATAGTAGTAGGCAGAGTATTAGTACAGTTGGCATACTAGCATAGCATAGGGTAACTCCCAGTCTTACCGAGTAGCCAGCAAGCATATTTGCCAGCCACTTGGCCATTAAAGCTGCATGCGAATGCTACTCATAAATATTAAGTGCGGCTACTTATTTTTGTTTTTCTCTGCTGTTCAGTTTTTTTTTTTTTTTTTTTTCGTTTTTTGCTCCTTTTTCTGATTTTCTTTCTTTTTTCTGACAGCCTTTTTGCGTCGTGTCTCCCCCTCGGGTCATAGATTATCGCATTTGATTTGAGTGTCGTTAGTATGTAGCCCTGCGGCAGCTAGAAACAAAAAAGTACATTTTGTATATATATATATATATATATATATGTATATTATATTTTGTGTGTGTGCAGCCCTCGTTGCCAGGACGCGCAACGCCCACACTCCACGCCCCTCGACCGCCACGCAAAATGGTGCTCGTGCAGCGTGGTTTTCCCCTGGGCCGCTATCGCGCTTGATAACTCGGACGCTGATAAGGCAAAATGGAATTTGTTTTAATTATAATTGGCTTTTCTTTTGCTTGAAGAGCTCTCGACTCACGACTCGCTGTGGCCACCCCAAAAGCTTAAAAGTGCCTCGCAAATTTGTTTGTCAAGGACGCGTTGATTGCATTTAGTTGCCGTTGAAGGTAAAAGCAGCTCGACTAAGCTCTGGCTGGCTGCTGTGATAGGTCTTTAGTTTAGTTAGAAGCATTATTAATATAATTAGAGTGTACTTATGTTGCTTGAAACTCTTGCTTAAATTGACTGAGTCAACTATAACTAAATATTTTACTTCGTACAGAACTCTCACATGTTCAATCCAATCGGCTGACTCGACTGGCAACTGTATCCAAAGTTAATAACTTGTATTAGATTCAAGTGGCACTTTAGCCATGTTCAGCTTTAATGGCATTTCCCTTATCTAACATTTTGCTTATCCAACTGCAATTGCTGGCTAGCAACTCCCATTGCGCACTGACATCCACTTTGGGAGTCAAGTTCTGAGCCATTATCCAAGACTAATATTAATATTACGATGCTGCTCGTTGCTCGCTGCTCGCTGCTCTCGTATCAGCATATGAACAAAACGCAAATCCAATTGCCTGCACAAAAACAATTGCCAGCAGCTGCTTGGTCTTGCCCAACAGAGAGTCTACCTATCTAAGCCAGCCCCACTCCCCTGCTTGGCTGCATTATGCACTGCTGAGCGAGCTTCGTAGTTGGTTTTCAATTGCGGTTGCCTGGACATATAGAAGATAATCATCAGGCAGTCAGACATTGCTTCCTTGCAGCTGCCTCAAGTTGTTAAAATGGAACACTTTGAGGCCAGCCTCCTTCTAGTCGCACTCCTTTCCAACTGTCATGACATTTCAGTTGACATTTCAGCATCAATTGGAGACAAGTTGCCTCATTGCAATTCAATGTGCACTGGCATTTGAGTTCGCCATAGTTTTGCAATAACTATAAGCATTAGTTTAATTTTAAATGCGTTTTCTATTCTCTCGAGTGAATCAGTACGCAGCCAACTCAACTTGTTGAATTTGAATTTATTTCTAAAGCAGCAGAGCAGAGGAGCTGAGCTGAGGAGCAGCTGCAGAGTCTTTGGCAAGGATATAAATGTAAATGTTATTCTTGTGCATTTATTCCGTTTTAAATTTTAATTATTTTTAGCAGCAGCACTTGGACATTTCCTTTTGTTTGCAGCTACCAAGAAAATGCTGTTGAAATGAAAGAAAGTGAGGAAGACACAGAGAGAGAGAGAGAGAGAGAGAGAGAGATAGAGGGAGAGGGAGAGTGAGAGTGAGAGATAACTGAAAGGATAACTGCTTGGCGCTGGCACTTGAGTTTGAAAAGCAATTATTGTTGAAATATTATTTACATATTTTGTTCATATCCATCTTGTTCTATGCTATCTCTTTGGCCATCTGCTCGGCTGGCTTACTGTCTCTGCTGACTGACTTAATGCTCATGGGGCGTATGAGTGTTATGCAAATGTATTGCAGATAATGCAACATTATGTGGGCGTGGGCGTGGACGTGGACGTGGTCGTGAGCCTCCACATTGGCGAATTATGAAAGCAAATACAAATCTTCAAGGATTTTGCTTTTGAAACAAAGGAAATACTTCTCTATGCAAGCGATGAGTTAATAAGAATCATAAATAATAGCACAATTTGCATGCATAAATTTCAACTGGAGCTGGAGCTGCCACAGATTATGCTCAGCACAAATTGCAAATTTCCCTATTTGCAAATGTGTTGCCTTTGTGCGGGGCATAAATAGAGATTTGAGTGCGTTTAGTATGAAACTATAGTCGAATTGTAGCTTAGCTGTGTTAAGTTGGGTGGTAAATGAAATTATGTGAAATAATTAGAGAAACTGGAGTGTGGGCATATGTCTGAGTGTAGCATTAATTTGTTTTAGGCTACTCTTTGCGAACTAAATTGTTCCTTGGGCAAGACATAGTCGACATTATATATTATACACATAGTTTTATTTTTACTTGTAGATATGGTAGTATATATATGTTAATAATATTTATCTATAATCCATATATATCTATAATCTCATATAATCTTTAATATATATATAATATCCAAAATATATCTATAGTAAAATTGAGTCTTTACCAAGAATATTTTCCAGCTCTTCTCTGCATCACTTTGTATACCTCATGCGTTCATATTTCTTCTTCGTTAATATCCTTTAAAAAAAATATCCGTACTACATATTTACTACCCGGAACAGCTGTTGTTAATCCATGCGCCAGCTGCACTCAATGCAAAACCAATTCGAAAATCAACTGATTTTGCACTTCAGCGTATTTGCATCGTGCTCACACCGACGTTATTTACACGCATATTTGAATGTAAAATTAAAATATGTGCACTTACCTTTAATTATACTGCAAACTGTGTGTGTGTTTGGGTTTCCTCTCTGTTTATTTATTTATTTTTTTTGTGTTAGCATTCGCATATGAATTTTCCTATTTTATTTCAATTGGAATTTCTTCTGCTGTTTCCTGCCCGCGTTTTTGCATTTTTCAACGACCGCACATAAATTCCCGAACTGCTGCACATAAATCAACAAACGGGCGCTCAATCAAA
Organism: Drosophila fulvimacula; assembly: GCA_035045555.1. Lineage (NCBI taxonomy): Eukaryota > Metazoa > Arthropoda > Insecta > Diptera > Drosophilidae > Drosophila > Drosophila fulvimacula. The sequence continues at coordinate 13,906,784 of JAWNOX010000203.1, read as the reverse complement.
ATTCCCGCTGTACACACTCAGCTCGGTGGGCGGTCGGTGGGGCTGGTGGGGCTGGTGGGCGTGCCGTACATATATTTATATAGCAGCCACAATAAAATGTGAATACACAAAAGGGCCGCATATTGACGCAATCAATAAAAACACATTAAACTTTGTTTGCCAAAAACGAAAAACCAGTTGCAACGATTAAGAGCAGCAAAAGGCAATGGAGAGAGGGGCGGGAGCGAGACAGAGAGGAAGAGGGAGAGAGCACAACTATCCGATGCAGATTAATTAAAAGTGTTGAGCTGGCAGAAAGTGCAGAAAGGCAAACAAGCTCGAATGGCAAATACCAAAAGAGAGAATGAGTGAGAGAGTGTGTGTGAGAGTGTAGCTATATCTGATCCTGTTTTCCAGTAACAGCAGCAGCGACAGCTAGCGCCCCTCTCTTTTGCTGTCAGAAGTACTGTCCAACAGGGGCACATAAAGCGATTAACTCAATAAAGCGAAAGCGTAAAAACAAAAGTGACAAAGTGTGCAACAGCAGCAACACAATGCAAACAAACAGAAACAGCAACAACATCATCAACAAGGGCAACAAAAAGGCGCATTACGTATACGCGACGTTGGCCCAAAAAGCCGCGACAATGTCAGGCGCAGTGGCTTAAATGCAAGTGACCAAAAACATGCGGCTTTAAACTGGCCGAACAACCAAAAACTGTGGCACTCGCTGCCAGCGACTGCAGCATTACAGCGACAGCAGGAGCAGCAGCAGCTGCTGTTGGTTAATGCGGACAGCAACTGCAAGTGACATGCAGTTGCCATCAAAAGGATGCACATTATGACATTTTGGCGGCCCGCAAGCACTGAACTTAAGCCCATCCACCCAATTTGCTGGCTGACACTTGACATTTGGCCAGTGGGCGGTGGGCGGTGGGCGTCAGTTCAAAGTGCAGCAACAGCTGAAGGCAGCTGACAGCCAACGCACTCTTGCCAGCCGCTCATATTTCAATATAAAAAAGCCCAGATATATATATATATATATATATATATATATATATATATATATATATATATATATATATATATATATATATCTGCAGCTACCACAGCTGCGGGCTGGTAACACTTCCGTCTCAACCTACAGTTCCTGTTCGCCCCGGCCTGCTTAGCCAACAATGGCACAGCGTCAGCAACCAACAAGCAACGAGTCTGTGTCCAGCATTGCGTTTTAATATTATCCACTTTGGGGCCTTCCTGTTGCTGCGTTGCTTCCGTTTGGCTGCTGCTGTCGATGCTGCGGCTGCTTGTTGTCCTTCCTCTGTTGTTGTTGCTGTTGTTTTTGTTATTGTTGTTGTTGGCAGCATTTCGACGCGCAATAAATTTGATTGCAACCCATTCGCCTGGCAAACAAATCTTGACAGTGCACAGTGGAACGCCTAGGGAAGAGAAACAGTTGAAAAATGTGATGAAGCTAAAGTGAGTTGTCATGGGAAAACTGATGATAATATAATAATCAATGTGAGCTATTTACGTTGAGTTTTGACTCTTATGAATATATATGCAATATATGCAATCTATAGAAAAAAAGCCAAGAATTTGTTAAGAGCATGCAGAGATTATTGAAAGCTGTCGTTATAGTGCAAACTTTGGAGAGGTTTGTAATAATGAGTGCGGAATTTATTATTTATTTATATCCACAATTAAGAGCCTAACATAAGATTAAGGAATATAAAAGTCATTGAAATTTAGAAATATAGAAGAAAGTAGCCTAATATATGGCGTCTGCTATTTATATGTCGAAAATTTCAAATCAAATCAAAAATTTGGAAACGGCTTAATAATCCTAATTTTTTATATTTATTTATATTTTATTTATATTATTTATAATTTTAATTTACTATTCGAAATATGTAGGATAGCTATTTCCCTCTTATATGCAGGCATAAACTCTAATACCTGAAGCTAATATCTTTCTATATAGATATAATCATGAATAATTTAATTATATATAATTTCTTCCTCTGTATTTTTGTTATCTTATTTCCTCTACTAGATTCTTCTATTGTAATTAAACTCACTTTTTCACTTCAACTAAATCTTAACTAAAACAAAAATTCTTCCCTCATATTTAGCCCTTGTTCGCCCACTGTGCCGCCCATCAGCTCGTGGGCGTGCCACATATACAACGAGCCAGCGAAATCCAATATTTACAGCATTTATTTGCCTTTTATTTTTAATCGAATACTGAGCAGTCCGTGGTCCAGCTGCCAGCTGCTATGGTTGCTTTTGGAACTGCCTTCCACCTCCCTCCCTGAGCTGCCCTTGTGGATTGTTCCAACTGCTGTTGGCGTTGCTGCTGCTGCTGCTGCTGCTGCCTCTGCTGCCTCTGCTGCCTCTGCTGCCTTTGCTGTTATAAATTGTCTGAAAGGCGCTTTACAAGGTTTTTCATATCATATTTTATTATTACGCGGTTTTCACGCCCTTTGCTGCGCGCGATAGGGCGCGATAGAGGGAGTAGGAGCCGGCTGGCGCCTTTGCAGTTTGGACACGGACTTACGACTATCAGTTCGCAGTTCGCAGTTCGCAGCTTGGACCTCGGTTGCCCGTTGCTAGCATTGCTGACACCTCGATACAAGCCGCTTTCAGCTCACCTCGACTGTCGATGTGTTGCGTTAATTTTGCTTTTATATCCCAGCGACAGCAGCAAAAAGTCTCGAACATTTTATTTTCGCTTGTTTTTCGTCTTTTCGTTTCTTGTTTTATGGATGCGCGCAGATTTGCCGAGCCAGCCACACAAGAGTTATTGCAAAAGTTTTTACAGCTTAAGTTGCAGCTTGTTGCGAGTTGTTGTTGCTGTTGGCTTTAAAATTTTCTCTAGCGTTTTTCATTGTTAAGTTTGAAAAGTTCGCACGCGCACAGCTGGTCAAGTTGTATGGCTGGCGGAAGTGGAGTGCGGTTAGACTTGAGGCGGATGTGGCCCGGAGCGAAAAGACTTCAGCTTTTGGCCTCCTGCCTGCTGCCTGCTGCCCTTTAAATATTTCATGGCACTTTGATGTAAATATGTTATTACGAGAGCTAAGACAGGTTAATGCGAGCCGACCTTGTCCTGGGGATTTGCATTGAGCTAAGCAGCTGAAAGCCGTAAGCTGAAAGCCGTAAGCTGAAAGCAGTTAGTTGCAAACATAAACAACTAAGAGAGAGATGCCAAGTTTTAATTGCTTTTCCAATGGATTCACTTGGCAGTACCAGCCTTTCACCTTTGGCCAACGGCCATTGTGGCACAGCTTGAAATGCCACACACAATGGCAAATGGGTGGACAACGGCTAACTAACCGAGTGACTGACCAAACTACAACCAAAACCGAACAAAACCGACTAAAACCCCAAAACCGACCAAAAACCCCAAAACGAGCCGAGCTGGGAGTCAAGCAGACGCCCGAGACACCTGTCTCGTGTACCGTTTGCCTTCTACAGGCCAAGCAGCAAAGACAACTGCGACAAGGCGCCTAATTAAGCTAGCGGCGCTTACTCGACCCGACCCAACTCGACTCGACTCGACTCGACTCAAGTGCGAACCGCAAGAGCAACTGAGAGAATATTCCATTGAGAATTGATATAATATAAGCAACATTAATTATGTGTAATTTAAGCGCAGCAAAGGCGACGCTTTAATTGCCTGACAACTCGTCCAAGTGTCCGCTGTCAAGTCGGAGCAAACAATGCGCACGGGCCTGGGCATAAATCAGGCACCAAATGCCCCTTGGCTCAACACCTAAAGCAGGCAGCAGGCAGCAGGCATGGAGAGTGAGTCTTATAAGCCGAGGTAAATGAGCGGTAGACAGGCTTTGGTGCATGCACATGCACATGCAGCCAGTGCCAATTGTTGCCAGCAGACAACAGTCAGAGCAAAGCAGAGCAGAGAGTTTTAGCACAGGACATGCCCAAACAGGTGGACGCAGGACAATGGCCATTCGAGCTGGGGACAACCGTGCCGGCGAGCTTGTGGTTTGCATTGTGACATATGAAATGGCTCTGCTGCAGCTATGAGTGTGTATTAGTATGTGTGTATGTGTGTGTGTGTGCGTGTGTGTGCGTGTGTGTGCGTGCGTCTACTCATTGTTGCTGTTGTGGTCATTGATTGCCTGCAATTTGCATTTCTAGACATGAACACGACCAAGCAAAGCAGCCTCGACGCTCATACAAAATGAATGATGAAGCGCCGGACAGGTGCGACAGAGACAACTTGCCGCCAACGCCCACACCCACGTCCACGCCCACGCGCGTAATCAGTGAAAATTGTTTTTGGCTTTGACGGGCATTCATTCGGCTTGCTTTAATATGCCAAACCAATTCAGACGAAATATGAGAGTTAGCGTCAAGGCAACTTGCATATGAAATGAAAAGTTCTGCGAAAAAATATGAATTCAGCGAAAAAGTGCTTAGTAATTGAAGCAATTTAACCACTGTGCAGTAGAGTTCACCAATTGTCAGAGTTCACTGGGGCTTAGCTAGAAACGCTAAAGCTTAGCTAGCTGCATAGTTACAGTGTTGGAAAACGTTGGGTTTAGTTTTGATAACTTCAAATGGAATGCAGGTAAATAAACGGAATTTTTGATGAGACAGTAAGTACAGTTAGGTTTTAGCTAGTGTGTTGGAAGAGGGGAAGCTAGAAGTGAGTTTGAGTTTGAGTATGAGAAACTAGAGAACAAATTTAGGAAAATAGTCAGGTTATATTGTAAATTAAGTGTAAAAATGAAGTGTAACAGTGAGAGTGAGAGTGAGGGAGAAAGAGAGAGCTACAGAGAGAGAATATTAGAATCTAGAAATGAAAAGAAAAATATATTAAATTGAAGTATGTAGTTTAAGGGGCTGAACTCATTAGATATGACTGTAGATTAGAATATATTTATATATATATACATACATAGATATATATCGTTGAACAGGATAAATATTGTGTTTGCTATTTTTCGATTTTCTGTCTGACCAACTTTCTTTCTTTCTGTATATACCAATGCCCAAGCACCTTACTCTTAGAAACTGGAAGAGCCAAATACATTGCCAACTATATTTACCCCTTTCCTACCACCTCAATTTTATTTACAACTCATATCCAAACCTACCTTATTTATGCATTTCCCACACTCTTTGCTGGCAGCCAAATTTGGTGTAAATCAACATCCAGATTCTGCACAAATATAAAATACCAATAGCAGCTAGCTCGCAATTATAAACATAAATATGTGCGAATTATAATTAAACTAAACTTAATCATACGCCACGTTGCGCCAGCTTGTTCGCACGCATATGCCATTGAAACAGTCAGTCATTTCATCAGTTCGTCAGTCCTTCCGTTCCTCAGTCAGTCATGCATATGACGACGCATTCATTACAATGGCGAGGCAGCAGCAGCAGCAGCAGCAGCTACCACGTTGCACGGATTGATGGACGAAGCCAAAACGGATGGACGCATTGAATGCATTCAGTTTGCATTTGTGTTTTCATTTGCCGTTTTGCCGTTTGTCAGTACGTTTTTCACATGGATTTTTCCAGTTCTTTTAGTTCCTTTGCAATTTTCATATGGCAATGGCACATTTTGTGCATTCAGTAGGAAATGAACAGCAGCAGCAGCTGCAGCAAAGAGAGTGAAAATTATAAAAATTGCTGCATTGTTGTAAAACAAAAAAAAGGAATTTCATATATATATATATATATATATATATATATATATATATATATATATATATATATATATATATATATATATATACTGGGTATATAAAATATGAAAGTGATGGAAAATTCAGCCAAAGAAAAATAAGCAAAAAAGAGAAAAGAAAAATAAACGAAATGCAACACAGAAATTAATTTCCGTTAATATGGCACACAGAGACAGGCAGCATACATGTGTGTGTGTGTGTGTGGGTGTGAGTGTGGGTGTATGTAGGGTGCCGACAAAGGGAAATGCATTTTTCGGAAGTTGAAATTTTCTTAATTGGCATTTTAATTGAAGCCATCGAGTGGCTGCCAATTGCCAAATGAAACAACCAATTAGACAAACTAAGTCGCACTGGGAGCGCCCATTCAAATAGACAACGGCAACAACAACAACAGTTGGGGGACTACAACGCTTTAATTTATATTTAATTTGCGCAATTTTCATAATTTTCATAATTTTTCATAATTTGTCAAAATGTTCACGAATGAATTTCATTTTGTGGCAACATTCCAAATGCAAATTTCGCATGTAAATCACATTTTTCGTAATACAGTGAAAGAGAGAGAGACAGAGATAGAGCGAGATAGACATTGCTTGGGGGCCTCTTGGTAAATGGCAAACAATCCATTAGATGTGCCAACTACATGCGTGACTGGACACCAGTTTTCCCAATGGCACACCATTCGCTGGATTCACTAAACAATTTACTTTCCCAACTGGGAACGCGTTAGAAATCAAGGAGGGTCCAGTGGGGTGGGAGGGGGCATTGCCAGCCAGCGATAGAGAGATGCAAACGTAAAGCTAACAAACCAGAAAATCCGTGATTATTTATTAATTTGGCAAATTATTCATGCGGCGCGCCAACGCAAATCTGCTTAGCTAAAAGGTGGTGGCAACGCTAGGCAGGGCGTGGCATGTTGTTAGCCTGGTGTTAGATGGAGTAACTGCGCTGTGTAGCCTAAAGGGCACACTTCGCAATTCTATGTGGGCCATTGTCTCTCAGTCTGTCTGTTCATTTGTCGGTTAGTTGGTTTTGTCATGCCCCAAAGTTGTTGTTAGTTTGTTGCACTACAAATTGTGTATGGGCGACACTGTGCCAAAAGAGACTAATGATTGTCATAACTAAAGATTTTTTCCTGATTAAGCATACATATATATATACTTATATATAAACAAGATTTCTTCAATTGACATAGCTAAATAGAAGCTCATTTAATATTATAATTTTTCTTTTTATTCAAATTTTCTTCCATTTTATCATAAACATTTTACCACTGTGGCCTGAGCTGCAATTTAACATTTCACAACAGTCATGCGGGATAAAGTTTTGATTTTTACACACGCTCACACTCTCACCCTCAGACCGCAGACTATGCCTGTTCTCTGTCATAGCCAGAGAACCACACTCTCAGCGCTGCTGTGGACGTGGCCCTCGAGGGCCAGCAAAATTTAACACAAGTTTTTGTCAAAATATAATGCAACCAAATTTTAAATAACTAAAAAAATATATACATACATACATATATATATATATATACAATTTCTGAAATAACATTTTTGAATAGAATAAAATAAAAATTTTAATATTAATTTAAAAATTAAAATTAAGAAAATAATATTTTTAAAAATTTGTTATATTTTTGCTAATATTATATATATTTATTTTTTAAAAATGTAGAAGTTTTATATTTTTATTACTTTATATTAAAAAACAAAAATCAACAAAATTTCGATAATATTTTAAATAAACGAATTAGCTAAAATCAAATTGAAGCATTTTGAAAAACAAGCTAAACTGAACAAAGCACTTCTCTCTTCTCCACTTCTCCAAAAGCCCTAATCGAATAAAACCAATTTCAAGCCAAATTGTATTTAAATAATCTGAATCTATATACATATATAAAGAGTCTGTTGTTTATATACTCATTGTATATTGGATAATGATAATTGCTTTTGATAAATTGTTGCACATTTAAATGTGCCCAAGGGCAATTTAGCAAGCCCCATTCGAGTGAGCGCTCGAAATGTATAGTTATTAAAATAATTTTGATAGAGTTTGTCATTCCAAAGTGCACATATATACGATGTACATATATATACATATACATATACATATATATACATATACATATATATACATATACATATATATAGATGCGTATATGTATTCATGCCATTTGTTTCGATTCGAGGTCGAACGGTCAAATGGCTACGGCCAAATGCTCTGTTGCATATCTTTGTAGCTTGTTGTGTGGCATTAATGTGCATTACGCATAAATCAATAAACATTCAGTTGGCAATTAAATTGCAGCATACCAACCACGCCCATCAAAATGCGGCATGCTTCCATGCAGCATGCATAAATCAAACTAAACGTCTGCCATACATAGCCAAATAGTTGGCCTCTCCAGTTCGCAAAATGCAATTGCCAAATGGAATGTATCTAGATAGAATTGTGTCTTCAAACAGTTGCTTGTGTGCATTTAGCAGTTTGTTTACTTTACATTTACATAAAATTATTTCGCATAATAAGTAAAATTTCCCTCTCTGCATACTGCATACTGGAGGCAAAATTTTGATTATAACCCAGCGCTCAGCTCTTGATTGCAAAGGAATTGTCCTTAGTGCTGCCGGTCCTTGAGCACTGATCTAGAGTGAATTGGAGTGGAGCGAAGCCTAATTTGATTAGCTGCAGCTGCACGCATAGCCGTTGCCGCCTAACGAAGTTTCAATTGCAGCTGATTGCGAGCGCAGACGGCAACGGCAACGAAGACGGCGGAGATTAACTATTTGCCTCAGCTTCAGCTGCACAAGTACCCCAACTAACTAGCTTTACAACACTCCATTTGGTTTGGACTATTGTCGAGCAGGCATCGGGGTTGAGGCAGGCTCTAATCAAATTCAGCCGAGCTTAACAAGCGATTGCAACACTGCGGCGGAAGCTTGAAGATATATTCATTAGTTAGATATTCTCAAACATGCACTTAACGCGTTTCAGCTGCCTCATCAACGCATAGTCCTGTTCATTTGTTTGTCTGTCAGGCGTTCGCCTTTAAAATGTAGATGAGTTCGCCTTTTTGATGTATGCAATGGAAATATATTGAAATAGGCAATTTAGATGATAATATAAACCAAGTTAGCTCCCAATGATTACAATCTACAATAACATAGTTGCAAGCTTATTTCATCAGAAAATTCCTATAGGAATAAATTAATTTTCTTCAACATATCAAAATAAATTGTACTATAATAAATAAACTATAAAATTAATTTTTATAAACTATATTATCATAAATAAATTGCTAGCCTTTTCCTTTGCATTAAATTTTTCCTTATTTGGGTCGATATTTGCGGTAGTCAATTCAAACAATTTTTGTAGCATACTTTTTGGGGCGAATAAATTTCGTATTCGAACTATATATCTAGACATCAAAAATGTATTTGTTATACAAATATATTATAAAAATATAAATAAAAATATCAATGATATCCATAATAATAAAATATATCTTCTTTTATTTCAGGTAAGTCATTGCAATCCCATACTAAAAGACTCTACAGAACTGGTAAGCAAAGTTGATGGTAATTTTTAATATAAATGACTAAGTTGCAGCCTAACAGCAAAACCATTACATGTTGAGCTCTATATAAGCATGCCTTTATATAGTGATTTATATATATAGATATATAAGTAGCCTGGCCAAAGAGCAAACAGCATTGCGCAAACTTTTTAATTACATCTCGTAATTTAAAAGTTACGCAAAGTCCAATAAGAAAATACAAATCCTTGCGGCATTTAAATCTATTTATGTCGCTGCAGCTGCAGCAACAAACTAGCCACAGCCCGTAATACTATTTGATGTATATATATATATATATATATATATATATATATATATATATATATATTTTTTTTTTTAATGCAACTAGCTTTGTTGCCGCCTTGCTTTATATTTCAGCGTCAACTTCAACTCCAACTTGGCTTATTTATAAAGTTATTGTGCGCCCCAGCATTTATATACCCTAGATTAAGGTATGAGGTATATATAGTGTAACTATATAGACTATATATATATAGTGTGACTAAAAATTGAGCAGTGAATAGATTTTATGTATACAGTTAAGGGAGTTTTAGCTAAGAAAGTTGGCTGGAGAAAGTGGGTAACTATTAAAAGTTAATTTTGATGAGAGCTAAAAAGAACTAAATTCATTTCTTGAGTTGATAAAAAGTATTGCCAGGTAGTCCTAGACCTTATATAACTCTGAATATATACATATCTGGCTGGGCTAGACCTTCAGTAAAACCCAGCCTCACCTCCTCCTGGGTATTCTTCCGTCATTCACTCTTCACAACTTCGTTCAACGACTTCCGCCCATTTGTAGTCCATTTTTAATTGGCTGACCACAAAGTTCCGCCCGTTTGTGTTGGACTTGCCGTAAATGTTGCTGCAGCAGCTTGGGCCGCGTGGGCGTTTGTTAAGCGGATTTAAAATGCAATCTGCCAATCTTCAATTTAACAACTCTTCATTTGCAGCTGCAGCTTGCCAGAAGAAACCTTGTGCAACATGCGCCATTTTGTTTTCCTCTTTTTTTGAGCCTTTAGCCATTTTTTTTTCGTTTTTGTATGTTTTTTTCTGTTAAGCATTTTTTATGGCTGCTTAATTGAATTTTCAGCTGCACAAATTAATTGCCGGCATGTTAACCTCGAATATTTTGTTGTTGTACAACACTGCGAGCAGTTGCAATGCGCTGTCGACGTCGCAGTCGCAGTCGCTGCCGACTACGACGTTGCTGCCTGCTCTGTGCGCAGCTGCCAGCTGCCAACGATGTTAAGAGAGCGCGCAATGCGCTCTTAGCTAAGAGCTGCTGTGGCTGTGGCTGTGGCTTTGTGGTTTCGGCTGCCTTGCGAGGGTCGAGCTGTCATTTGAAAGATATTGACATGTAATTTAATTAACAATTTAATTTTATAATTTAATTAAGTGACAGCGAAGGCGTCTTAGCAAATGCCACACAGCGTCTTAGGCAAAGCCAGCTAATCAACACTAAGCCACGCCTCGCACAACCGCCCACGTCAGCCGGCAAAATACTGCTTCTTTTTATAGTTATGAATTTTTCACCGCCTGACTTTGTAGAGCACCAGGGGAGCGACAGCAGGAGCAGGAGCAGGAGCAACTGGGGCGTAGCTGGGCGGGCTCGTGTCACGCACCTCGTAGACATGTCAAGTGCAAAGTTCAACGCCAGACAAAGTCGCAGCTGTTGATATTGTTGTTGTTGTTGCTGTTGCTGTTGCTTTTGAGCAACAACAGCAACTTTTTAGGAGCAACAAAAAGTGTTTGCAAGTATTTCTGTGGCGCACAACTTAATTAAGAATAAGCAATGCCTCAAAACTCGAAATGAAACTGAAACAGGCAAACAACGAGGAACAGTTCAAGCAGCTTTGCTACTCGGCGGGTAAATGTGGGCGGCTGGGTGGTTGAGCGGTTAGGTGGCTGGGAGTGGGTGGTTTAGTGGCAACTGGAGGACGCGCTTGGAATAACAAAAACGGAAATGAAAGTAATTTAAAGTGGTATTAAGTTGTGGCTGCCACATGAAGATGGCTCCCATTTGCTGTGGCTTGTAGCGGAAGAGCCGCACTTATAGTGCGAAAACACACGCACCCAGGCACTCACACACACACACACATACATACGTACATATATATATATTTATAGAGTATTGTGTATATAAGTCATATGCACACACAAGTTGCTTTTTTCACACTTGTTCATCTTCTTCTGTTTCTTCTTCTTCGTTTTTCTTCTTATTTCCTCATTTTTGCACTATATCAAAAGCTGTCAGCTGTTGACTTTATGATGTCTGAAGTTTCATAGCAAACAGTTAGTTAGCTGCGACTTTTTCGAAAAGGAAGTGAAATATAAGTTCTGCCATAGAGAGAGTTTATGGCTTGTGCAAGAAACTTTTGTTGTTGCAAGTAGAAATTTGCTTACTTTAAGTTAAATGGAAGGAATTACTGAAAAATTAAAAAAAAAAAATAGGATAGTTCTGAAACAAAAAATATTTGTTAGTAGTTTTATAGATGGGATAATAATATAGATAAATTAATGAAAGATTAGAATATATCTATATATTATATAATATTAAAATATATTATATTATATTAAACTATAAATATGGTATAAAATATAATATTAAAATATATTAAATTATTTTATATTACATTTAAAGTTATATTATATTATATTACAAATTTATTCTATAAATTTCGACACTTTCATGATTGTATCAAAAATTCCTGAATAAGACTTTTACTTTACTTTGCATAATAAAATTCTCTAAAATGCATTTCAAATTTCTCTATATGAATTAATTTTTATTTTTTACTCAACACACATAAATACATTTTCAAATTTTATATATTTTATTTTGATTATGTTTCTATTTTATTATTTATATATGTATATAATTTTAAGTAGATTATTTTGTAAACTCTCCGGCTGCCTTCTATCTTCCATCTACAACCTACTCCGGAATATCTTAAAACCTCACATTGCATGCAACTTGCTGTAAGCTGAGGACAGGGCATGCAGGCTTGGAGGAAGTATTTCCGTTTATAATATAAGCATAAGTAATGGTTGTTGCTGGCTGCTCAAATTCCGTTCGCTTTGCAAATAATAAAGCACTTTAAGTGCCGCGGCACGAGTTTTGATGCAAAGCAAAAGGCGGCACTAAAAGCCCCACATGTGTGTGTGTGTGAGCGCGTGAATGTGAGTCCCTGTGTGTGTATGCGTGCCGGCCGTACATAAATAACGGCATGTATAGTATATATGACAGCCGCAGCCACAGACTTGAGAGTTGCGAGCTGGGAGCAGAGTTTTACGCATATGCGCAAGTTTATGACTTTGCCGTATAACTTAAACTACGCCGAATTCAATTAACTCAAAGCACGGCTCACGACTATGCCAGGATATTTTTGGGGGCATGGGCTGTAGGCGGTACCAACTGGCGGGTGGTCCCGGCGCCAACTGTTTCAGTTACGAGTTTTGTGCTTTGCTGTGACAACTTAAGCACATGTGAGAGTGCGTCTGGGTCTGGGTCTGGGTCTGCGCCTGGCTGCTGCTGTTGCTCCTGCCTGCCTGGCTGACTGCCTTAATGAGCGACACATTTGCGAGCCGCCTGTCAGATTTTTTACTTAACTTTGCCGCAATTTGAGTGGCGGCAAAGACGCTTAACGAACCAAATGAAACGCAACGAGACAAAGGCACAAAACTTTGCCGACTATGCGAGTTGCTGCTGCTGTAGCTGTTGTAGTCGTTCATGCTGCCAGTGCCACATGTTGCCCCATGTGTGCCACAGCATGGCACAAACATAACCGCAAAACTGTGTGTGTGTGTGTGTGTGTGTGTGTGTGTGTGTGTGTGTGTGTGTGTGTGTGTGTGTGTGTGTGTGTGTGTGTGTGTGTGTATGCTCCCTAGCTGCGTGCAACAAGCGAGGCAGCCCACTTTGTGGCCCCCTCCTTATGTTGTCTGCTTTCAAATGCCAACTCAGCAGCATCCTGACAAGCTCCTGGGCTGCTGCTGCCTCAGCTCTTCACTCTTTCACTCAGCGCTTGGCTCGTCTCATTTTCGGCTTTCATCATTTTGCTCCGACAGCCGAAAAGTATGCAACACGAATGCTAAACGTTTTTAATTTAATTTTCAACTGCCCTGACAGTGTCTGCCCCAGCCACGCCCATTTCTAAGCACTAAAAACTGTGACTGGAACTCTGACGTGAATTGTCAGGCGATTCTTTACGTTACTTTACCCTTTGTTGTCGCTCGACCCTTTTTTTTTGCTTTTTCTGTTATTTGCATTCATTTCTCTTTGTTTTTCTCTTCTCTTCATGTTTTTTTTTTCTATATATATTTGGGTTCTATTACTTTTCGTGTCTTTCCGCTTACCCATTTGATTGATGGCATTTTGTCGCCCCGCTGCGTAGCTCGTGCGTTTTTCTTTTCTCTTTCCCCATTTTCACCCCTTTTTCTCTTTTATAAATAGCAAAACATTTCGCCAATTGTTGACGTCAAAAAGCGCAAAACCCCAAATGAAATTTTCAATTGAGCTTACGAGATTAAGTAAAAGCAGCAAAACACACGCTAATTGCTTTAACTTGCTTACTGTGAATCAATCGGCAAATGGCAGATGTATCCACAAATGGTTTACGCTGATCTCTTTGATTTGAGTGCCGATTGAAGTGTTTTTAATGCATCTTTAAGATATTTTCTATGATTGTGATAGACATGTGTTTCGCTTTTTAATAATGTTAAATGATTATTTAATTTGAGTACAAATAAAAAGCTGTTTAGATAATGAAGCACTGAACAAGTCATAGTTAACTGGTTTCCTAGGTTGTCTGTGATGAAGATTGTGCGAGAGTTAGAATAGATATTTTGTAGAAAAAAATGTTGTTAATTAAATTTATATAGAGTTAGAAGCAATAATTATAATACATTTAAAAAATAATAATAAATATTCTTGTAAATCAAATATTCAAACGGTTCTTCCACTTCTGCATAGACCAATCCTTGCCAATGCTTGCGTGGATCAGTTGTCTGCCTGAACGATTTTATAGAATATAAGGTAGATATACATAGGTAGAATATTTTTATATATTTCATAATATATAAATATATTGTTGTGTTAGGTTATAGCTGCAGAAATCGGTTAAATTAAGACCCATTACTGACATTAGATCTATTTGAAGTGTAGTAGAAGTAGAATATATTTGTAGTAAATGGAATAAATTGTGACGATTTTATTCCTATTTCAGCTGCGTATGTAACTTATCTACTTGTGAACTGAATCTGCTTTCAGCTTATCTAAAATTCAATTGCTTCCGTTTGCTGCTAAATCGTATGCAAATAGTGAGCTACTTTCTAATGCGCAACTGATACATTGCCAGTCTGCTGCCACAATAACTACAAGCACCAGCAACGCACCGACCCACGCCAGGACACTAGGACACTTGCAGCCCACATCCGCTCTATCTAGCGCCGCCTCCCCCTCCCCCCCCCTTGCTGACTTAGTAATGCAGCCATTTTGTATTCGGCAGCGCCGCAATGTATGCTACACTATAATTAATTACAGCATTCAATTGCGTTGCTGTTGCTGCTGTCCTTGTGGAAGCTGCTGTTTGCATTTGTCGTTGTTGTTGTTGTCGTTGTTGTTGCTTTTGTTGTTGTTGTTGTTGTATCCTTGACATTTAGCAAAACGCCATGCTTACGCTTCGCCTCGCAACGCTTCGAGGCCCATTCAGCCAACCGGAAGCGTGTTCTTAGCCCTGGCACAAGAGACGAGAGCGAAGCGAACAAACAACGAGAGCAAAACTCTGTGGCTCTAGCAGCTGGTATGGGTTGGAGCTGCTCTTTAGTTCGTTTTCATTCCTTTTCTTCTATTTTTTTGTTGGTGGCGACAAAATTGTCGCTGCCGCTGGCGTCGACTGTTGAGTGGCCCCAAAGAGAACTGTATTTTGGCAAGAGCGACAAACTGCTATGAATTGTGGCTACAGGCGGAACAGTTGTTGCTCCAACAGCCACACACACGCACACCCACACACACTCACACACCCGCACAGTGGTACATTTCTTGCGGTCACAACTGAAATTTGATTTTGGCCCAAAAACTAATTTTTGCATTCTGGCTTTGACTTTGGCTTCGTCTAAATTATATTTGTCTCCCCCTCTTTCGCCGTGTGAGTGTGTGCTAATGCGTCGCAGCTGTTGCTGATTGCCTTTTATTGTATTATTTGGCATATGTTTTGGGAATACTAAGCTAATGATAACGACCGCCTTGTTGTCGTCAAGGGAGCGTAGGTTGACAGCATTTCTGACGGCGGCCGGGGGGAATTTGCAAATGATTTTGTATTACGAGTCTTTTCGTGGTTTTGCATCACGAGATTATAATTAAATATAAATGTGTTTCGCAGTGTGTGACTGCGTGTGTGTGTCAAATGTGTGATTGCGAATGCTGTGAAGTGTGTTATGTGCAGCGCGGAAATTACATTTGTTCGCTCAGGGCAAAAGTATTTAAGAGCATTAACTCATATGATTTATTAAGCAGCTTAAATGGCTTATGAAACCAAATTAAATGTATGACAATTTTGCGTAAATATTATTGCAATTTTAAACAAAATTCCTTATGAACATGTGAATCTAGAAAATTCATTAAAAATTAAATGAATAAAAAACCAATAATAAATAAATAAATATCAGGAATTTGGGTTCCTTTTCATTTTCTAATTGTGTTGTTAAGATACTATATTTGCAGTGTATGGAGACAACGCTTAATTTAAACAAAGATCTTTGCTAGCATATTTATACTCCTTCTCTATCAATGCCTGCATAAATATTCTACCCAGCTACACAGCTTATGCAATTGAACGTAGTATTAAACCATTTCACGTAGAACATCAGAAACCCACGCCTCATGAAAGTTGAACGAAATGAAAAAATAAAAAAAATGTAAATGTCGTAAAGTTTAGCACGCCTCTTCATGTTAATTAGGATACACATACACACACATACACACGCACACACTCACTCACTGACAGCTTCGATGACGCATTTGACGCCCACACACACACTTGAGCAATTGAAATGAATGCGTTGACAGAGAGCGAGCCTCAGAGGCAGCAGCAAAAAAAAAAAATATATAGAAAAAGGCAGTGAAAACGCCCTTTGGCTGTGCGAGCGCTGAACATTTTATTAATTGACTGTCAGCGGCATATCCGGCACAAAAATGGCACAGCGAAAGCAGAAGAAAAAGACAAGAACAGAAATGAAAAGAAAAGAAAAAGAAATAAAGTAGAAGCAGCAGAAGACGTCGCCAATCTGGAAGTGGACAGGCAGCGAACACCCAAAGGAATATGGCGACAGCTGCTCAGCGCTGCTGCATACTTATGGGCGCACCAATTACAGCCAGCCAGTAAGTGTCTCTGTGTGTATGTGTGTATGTGTCTGTATGTGTGTGTATGTGCACAGTGCGTGTTCATTCATGCCCGCTTCAGGCAGGCAAGTCCTTTTCAATGACATTGACAACGGCATACAAGACAACGAGCGAGAGCGAGAGAGTCCTTGGGCTTCTCAACTTGTTGCTCAACAGGTTGGCAGGTCCAGTTGAATATGCGCTTGTTGTTGACTTTCCTGCTTTGCCCCGCCCCAAGCCCAGGCATGGCACAGCTGCAGCTACAGCTTCAGCTTTTATTTTTGCTGCTGCTGCTGCTGCCGCTGCTGCCTGTTGCCGGCATTCAATCATCGATGCTGGCAGCTGCGTCGCAGTCGCTATCCTTGTCGTTGTCCTTATGCTGTTTGCCGACACTGTGTAGCTTCAGTTAGCCTCTGACAACGTACGAAGCATAATGTGCGTGCGCTAGCCTCAGCAAACAGTGCGACATAGTCAGGCGAGCCCATCAAAAAACAGCAAAAAAAACAAAAAAACAAAAAAAAGAGGAAACAAAATTCAATAAACGCTTGCATTTTGCATAACTTCGTGTGCGTGTGTGTGTGCGAGTGTGCGTGTGTGCAACAGCTGTTTCGCCCAGCAGCTGCAGCGAAAATAAATAAAGTTGTCAGTGCAACAGCCGCAGGACACGCAACAGCAGCGCCTGTGATTGACATTTCCAGCAAAAAAGGAGCAAGCAAAGAAGGAAAGAAAGTGTGACAAATGTTTTACACTTGATTAAAAAACTTTGCCGTACTTAAACAATATATATATATATATTTATATATAATAAGAACAACAACAACAACAACAACAGCTGTAAGAAAAGTTTTTTTTAATGCGCGCGCTGGCAACATATGGCATTGGCTTTAGTTGAGCTTTAGTTGTAACGCGCTCGTCTGTGGGCGCTTTGTACATGTTTTTTTTTTTTTTTATTTATTTTGTGATATCCTGGCACCTGCTGCCCGCTGCCCGCTGCCCGCTGCCCGCTGCCCGCTGGCGTGCTATCCTTGTCAATATTGATTTTTGTCTGATTGTTATTTATTTTTCATTTTTACAATGCCTCAACAACATGTTGTGCCAGCCAGCTTTCGCTCTTGATCTTTGATATGAGTGACTTACATATATACATATATACATATATATATATATATATATATATATATATATATATATATATATGCACGCGTATGAGTAATTTAAAGCTCGGCCCGCCATATGTTCTTTGTGTGATTTCTTGTTGTCGAGCGCCCACGCTTGGGCAGCAGCTGCTTGACATTGAAGCCTCACAGCACAATTGGGCGAGGCTGCATGTCTGTCTGTATCTGTATCTCTCACTCTCCCTCTCTCTCTCACTCTCACTCTCTATTTCTCTCTATCCCTCTCTCTCTCTGTGTGTGAATACAATTTTAGCAAAAATCTGAAATACATTTGGGGCATCGTTAAAAAAAGGTTTCGTCTCCTGCTTTAACATATATTTGTGGCGCTCTATGGGGCGTATGTGTGATATAAATAACCTTTTCAATTGCCTTCTGTCCTTTTTGACTATTGCTCAAGTGTTTTGAAGGCAATTTAGTTATTGCAGTTAAAATACTTGAGGCTTTTATAGCGCTTAATATTCTATATGCATTTTTTATATAAATTTTATATATTTGTTGAATATTATATCATCCGAAATACATATTAAATATTTCTCTTATTTTAAGATAGTTCTATACTCTAGTGTACTCTACTCTACTCTTTTTACTCTATTCTTCTCTGCTCATCTTTCCATTCCACACAATCATGTCCTCTCCTCTCTCGCTCTCTTCCACCTCCTCCAACCGCTTTCATAATATTTTCTCCTGCTGTTAATACTCTCAATTTCATATTGCTTTCATTTAAATAACAAATAAAACTTTTCTTTTTCTGCAACACATTTGCCCCTCTTAAATACTGTGCAAGGTTTCAGTTTCAGGAAACCCGAAAAACTTCCAATCTAAATAAAATGGCCCTGAGTTAAAAAAAAAAAAAACATTCGGAACAGCAACCGCAAAAGCCAAAAACTTCAAATTTTGCCAGAGTCGGTGGCAAATACAATAACAATAACAGCGAGCAGAAAGAAAAAAATGTAGGCGGAAGCAAAAAGCAAAAGTAAAATACAATAGGCACACAGACTAGCCGAAACCCTAACCCACAGCCAACCTAAACCCCAACCCCAACCCCTAAAACGCTTAAGAGGGGTTGAAAAAGTTTTCGTCGAGAATCGAACAACAAAACTCGTGAAATTACTTTGCAAATAGTTGCAAATACTTGGCGCAACAACAATGAGCCGAGAAAAACAACAAGAATAATGAGCATTCAACGATCAAGACAAAACACTGAAAATAAAATAAAAAAGGCGACAAGCTGCGTGTGGGCGTGGCAGGCAAATGTACTAAAATGCAAATAGCGCCGCAGCCGCAGATAAAGCCAAGATTATGTTAGAAGGGTGGGGCAGGGATGAGGCCAATGGCGAGCGGGTTAAGCACAGACTGCCAGCCCAGTCAGCTCCTTCAGGCAGGCAGTTTATGAAACGACCAAAAAGTTTTTGTAAGGGTGCAACGCGGAGGGGGATTGGCATCTAAGCTCAAGAGGCAAACACGCCGCCCACAAGTTCCCCGAAAAAGGGGGGCCAAGAAACCGCCTTCACTTCAAATTCAGCAGCTGCAACCACAAAATGTAAAGCGCCGCACAGCCACACACACACACGCACACAACTAGTTGCCATTGTTGCAGCTACGAAATGGGGCAGCCACGAAATTCCAAGAAATAGCTGGGGAATTTGTGAGGGGCGTGCGGCGGCTGGCTTCAAGTGCACGCTCTTCAAGTAATTTGTGAGCATTTCCGCAATGATTAAGACATTTGCCACAATTCGCCAGCGGGGGGTGGGGGCGGGGGCGCGAAGCGCTGGCTGCAAGTGCAGCTTGTTTGTTGCAAACGCAAAACTGAAATTAATTGTCATCATAAAATTATGCAGAGTATCTGGCTGGCTGTCTGTCTGCCACGCCCCAAAAAAGAACTCTCAACAGAAAGTTGCATGCAACTTTTGAGTGCGTAATAAATGTTTACGCAAATTGCATATTCTATGCAGAGGCAGGTGTGTGTGTGCGTGTGTGTGTGTGCTCAGGTGTTGCTTGATGAGGTGCCAACCATGTCGCACTTCAACTCCTTTCGAACAGTTAACTAGACAAAATAATTGTTGGTAATAGTTAAAAGTTGGCAGTTGCCAGTTGCGCAACTGAAGCAAAAGTTTTTTAGTAAATGCACCCGGGTCAGAGACCCTAAACAGCTTCGAGTACTATATATAAAATAGTGGGCGATGGGCGGTGGGCGGTGGGCGGTGGGAAGTGCAATGGCAAGTGTGAAAATTAGAAATAATATTCAAAGTTGAGCAACATTTGCCGACAAGGGAATATGAGCGTCAGAGCTGAGAGGAGCTCCCCAAAGATACGACTGAAAGTTGTGCAATGAAGATTTGCAAATGTCGCCTTTCTTAGTGATTCTCATGGAGTTCGCTTCTAAAATTGTTCTTGTTGAGTTTGAGAGAGGGGGAAAATGAGTGCAGGGCATAAGAAAGGAGTAACTGATTGATTCAAATGTGAAAAAAGATAAATGAAGAAGTAGAAAGAGAAAAGTACAGGTAGGCAGTTGAACGCCTCAAAGGTGAATCAGCTATAGCTTATACTAGACTCTGCATAGAATCTATAACATAAAAATTAAAAATAAAATAATAAAATAAAAATTCATATGAGAATCGCAAAGAAGAGCATTAGGAATTCTACTTGGCTTTGACTTCGCTTTAGCTCTCAGTAGTTGAGCAATATTCTTCAAGCCGCTCTGTATAGTTAACTTTGAATATATATGAGAAGCGCAAAGAAAGGCAACAGCCACTTAACAAAAATATGTAAATTGGGATTCAATGTGTCAGGGCGACTTGACTTTATTTATATACACAGCTCTCGTCCTCTATCAAAGCCCTCGTTTATATACAACTTTAGACTTTTGATATTAAATCGAAAGCTTAATTTTTTATTACTTTTTCACCTTTATATTTTATTCTTGTTCAAATTGCTCGTTAACGTTAGAATGGCAAACTTTTTTCTGTTCTTTATTTTCTCTTTTTATTTCTTGCATAAAAAATAATTATATAACTTGTGTATTTTCTGTTAATTTTCATCATTTTCATCCACTTCTCAGAGGGCCAATCAACTTTTCAAGCAAACTTCCCGATGGCGGTCCAAAGCCAAAGTCAAAGCCAAAAGCTTAAATATGTTTGCCAACTTTTTGCGCTAATGCTGAATGCTCTTAGGCGCTGTCTACCTAGACGTTGCCTCCGTTCTCCTCTGGCCCTGCTGTTGCTCGACAGCGATTGCTTCATTAACTTTCGGTCTAATAACTCACACGTTTCACTGTAGACGCCGTCCGAAGTCTCCGGCCCGCCTCGCCCCTCCCTTCGCTCAGCAGCTCATTAAAACGCAGCGAAGCGCAAATTTTTGATGCACTTTAATTCATATATTCTCACGCTCTCTTTCTCTCTCTATCTCTTTCTAGTTTTTAAATATTTTATTTTTTTATATTTTTAATATAAAATATAGTTATCAAGCACAGACAACTTCAGACTCTTTGGGTGTCTTCAGCGTAGTCTCTCGACTTGACTCGCCTCGACTCCGACTTCGAGTTTGACTTCGACCTGAGCTAGTAGCTGTGTTTGAGACATAATTAAACAGCCATTTGGCACGTACGCCGTCGACTTAATGGTATTTACAACAAAAGCTGCTGACACGTCGTCCTGCCACAGGACTCGTTGCCAAACTCCAGTCTCTCTGGCACTCTCCATCTTCTTCTTCTTCTGGTTTTTTTTAGGGATACTCGAGGCGTCGGCCGCACAAAAAAATTAAGAAATTCCTGCAGGATAATTGCGTCGCGTGCGCTGCATACGTGCACGGACTAGCTGTCTCCCCCCTCTCCCTCTCTATCTCTGTCTGTATCTCCTGCTCTCTTTCTCTCTCTTAATTCGGCTCAAATATTTTCGCACATAATATAGAAACTGCGTGTGGAAAGTTTTTGGTACGGCTCCTTAAAGTTGTGCACTGCCAACTTTTTTGGCACGCCCCGAGGGCAGCTCTGTAAGTTCACAATATTCAGCACGCATTGCTGCTGTTGTTGTTGCTGCAACAATTTTTTGTTTTGGGGCAGGTGCAGCAACAGCCGCTGGGCTTGAACTTCTACCGTTTGAGCAAAGGTTGCTCGGTTTTTGGGGTTTGTTTTAAGCAAGTTTTGCCGGCATTCGCTCGTTGGTTCGCTTGGCTGGTTGGCAACACTCACACATGCCAGCGCCAGTGTTGCCAACTTTTATGGCAAGAAAGAGGCGAAGAGGGCGGGGCGGATCGTTCTTCTCGTTTGCTGCGGTTGGCCGTGGAACACGATTTTTGAATTAATGCATAAAGTGCAAGTTTCTAGTGCTCATACGTAGTTGGGCTTTATGCCACTCGATTGCCCCCGCCCGCCCCATTGTTGCCTCTTCCGCTTTTATTTTATTTTATTTTATTTCGTTCTTTTTTTGTTCGCTTTTTGTCTCGTTTTTGTTTTTATGGCTGCTGCGTTCCGAGCCAAATTGAAATTAAATGTTTTGCGCGTTTCAGCTGGCATTGCGAGTGTAAGCCAGAAGGGGAGGGAAAGGGGCAGCAGCTAGGGCTTTGCCGACTTTTGGCAAAGGTGTTGGCAGCTGCAGAAGTGTGTGCCGTAACAGTGGAAGACATAAATATTTTATACTATACGAAGCCTTAAATAAAAAAAACGGCGTAATTTATAATAAACTTAAATTTAAATATTACGTAATCAAAATTAATATCAGAGGAAAGTTTGAAATATAAATAATATAAATAGAATTTAATTTAAATATATAATACGCAACAACAACAAAAATAATAAATTGTAAGACAATTTAAGTAAATTTTATAAATTTAAAATAATAAATAAATAATATTTTTTAAATAAATTTTTTAAAAATATTTTCTAAATAATAAATAAATTTTATTGTATGAATAGTAATAAATAAATAATAAAATAATGATAAATATTAAATTAAAATATTTAATTTTAATATATAAATTAAAATAATGTAATAAATACCAATAAATAATAAATAAATGTAAAATAAATTCAGATATTATCGAACACTATAATATAGTAGATATACCCTGGTTCCAATGGTCTGAAACCAGATTACTTAAATATTTAAATAATTTGTAAAAATCTTCTTCTGGCGGTTAGCCATAAAAACTCTTCTCATATTGTGGTTAACATAAACTTCAACAGCTGAAATTTATTCATATAAGAATTTGATAAATGAAACCGTAAATTTCCACCAAAAATATTCCCAATTTTGAATTTTATCAAAGTTCAAGCTGCAAAGCAAAAGGCATAAAAATTCGTTTCGAGTTTCTTAAGTTATGAGGTCGTGTGTCTATGCCAAGTTTTAATGAAATTCTCGCATTCTCTGCCAGGGTCATATTGCAGAATTTTGCCATAGTTATTGTTGTGCTGTTGCCATCTGCATGGAACGGGTGAACGAACGTCTTTCATTTGCGCAGTTCACACTTTATGAAATGTTATTGAGCTGTGTAGGGTCACGTTATGGCTCACAATCAACTGTCAACTATTCCCCAGGCAACATGGCCCGCCCCCCCTCTCTCTCTCTCTCCCTGTGTCGCTGTCTCAATCATCTGTCGGTTCATTTTCAATTTTCCTTAATGCCCAAAACGAAACGCTGGCAGAGTCCCAATCGAATTGGCGCTTTTGCACTTTTGCCCAGGCGATAGAAATTCAAAACGGGCTGCATAAAACTCTCGCTCAGGAGACCGTAACGAAGACGCAGACATATTCAATTATGACAATTCCCCGCAGCTGAGCATAAAGCTACACAGCATGATAGATAGAGAGAGAGTGAGTGAGACTGAGCTCTTTGGAGTTGCCAGCTAGGAGGATAGTTCATCAAACGAAGTGTCAACAAAGTTAAACGAGAAACTCGCTGCAGCGACAACAAGTAAACCAATACGCTATAATACCCATGTTGCACTCCCCCTTGCCACCTCACCACCTGAACCCTGCACGCATTCCCATTGCAGCGCCCACGCGCTCTTTTTGTTCACACTTCCGTTTGTGCCGCTGCTCCTGCTGCTGCTGCTGCTGCTGTTGCTCGTAATTTCAAAACAAATATGAATGTCAAACGTGACTGAAATGCAGAAATCGCAAACAGCAACAAAAAACAGTGAGAGAAAAAATTGTGTAAAATTCAAGCCAAAAATGAAAGAAAAAAAAAGAAAGAACTTTGCACCCTAAACCCACGCAGAACCCACGCATAGACTCGATTCCTGCTCAGCAATTGTCGCTCTGTTTCATTTTTCGGCATTTTCTCTTTTTTTTTTTTTTGTACATGCAACACTATTGTCACTGTCATGCCCCGCCGCCCCCCTTCCACTGCAGGCCGAGCGCTTCAATGTATGCAGCCAGGCGTTTCCAGACTTGGACAACTCTGTTCATATTTTCGGATCCAGGCTCAGGCATTGTCTTGTGGCGTTGCGTGTCCAAGCGCTGGCCTAGGCGATTCGAATTGATTGTTGTTGTTGTTGTTGTTGCATTGAATACCTTTTGTGTGTGTCCCCACACACATAGAGAGTAGTCTAGTATCCACAAAAGTTTCTCATTAATATTCTATGACTTTTGCGTGAGATTTCTTTTCTCGTTCGTTGCGAAGCGAAACGACTTGTCAACTTTCAGCACGTTCTACGCTCTCAAACGAAGTCAACTTCTTGCCATCTTCTCGGCTCGCCGATTTGTTTGACCGGATTGTGCGTCATGAATTGTTAATATTTATGCGACACTATCAATCATCAATCTTAGTTTTTGCCTCTGGCCCCCAACGCACATCAATCAATATTTGCATTTCTCGCTCTCCCTATAAATATATATGGACGGGCATATACCCGCCCTGCTGCCGCTGCTCTAGACTTTTGTCATATGCCTAAAACTGGAGCATCATCCTCTTCAAATTGAGCCAAGATTTGGCTTTTTCCCTCTCTCGCTCTGGTATTTTTATTTCAGTTTTGTTTTGTTTCCATTTGGTGCCTTTTGCTTATTTGTTTGACAAATTGTTATTTCTTTTAATGTTGACCAAAACAAATGAGCGGACACCCAAAAAGAAGAAGCAGAAGAAGAAACATTTCTGTGGGCCACAGACAGCTCCCAAGCTCTCGAGCTCTCAAGGTGAAGCCGCCGCTGGCAGCTTGTCAATTATGGCTAAAAATATTTGATTTTGATAGATGAATTATAATTTATCTACAATGCTCTTGTTCTGTAATGTTGATAAGCGATAAACCAAAGTGAAAACAAAAACTTATTTTCCTGACAGCAAATAGAAAAGCATTTGCCTAAGTGCGCAGCTAGGAGCAGAAATGCTCTCGAGAGGTCAACTCAAGTGCAAATCAAATCAATGGAATGGACTGTGGTTGCAGCTGTGTAGGGGAAGAGCTTAGGTAGAGGACCTTAAATTCAATTTTAGGGCATTAGCGGGCGAAGTTGAGCTGCGCAATAGCCTAGCTGCCTCTCTATGCGCTATTCAAGAGTTATGTAATTGAAATTTAAAGAAATGTCGTGAAAGTCAATAGCCAAGCTGCCTCTCGCTTGCGCTTCTTAAACACGCCTAAGCTTATAATGTGACAAAGATCATTCAATTTTGAATCAGTTGCTAAATTACTAGAGCGCCTCTATATGCGCGTCTCAAATATTCCATTTAAACTTAAACAGATTTAGAGTAACTCTAACATAATATTACGAAATTAGAACAACTCAATTAAAAAGCTACCTCTATATGCGCTTCTCAAAGCATTGCTAACATAATATTTCACAATTTAATCTAATAAATGATGAATTAGAGCTAATTAATGCCATGAGTGCCTCTCTATGCGCATCTCAGTCAGTCTACTTAAGTTTTAATCTTCTTTCGAGCAATGTAAACTTCCTAATTCCGGAAATTAGTCTAAAATATATAAAGGCAAAGAAAGAATTACATTACTCCCTCTCCATGCGCTTCTCATGCATTAAACTTTAGCTTTAAGCTCTTTACAACTAACAGAAAACTAATCGAAACGCATGTTTTTCTCTCCTTTTTGCTTGCAGGTAAGTTTCACAATCAATTTGAGTGCAAACCCAATGCCAGAAAGCGTGTGGGTAAGTAGCAAACAACACTTGACTTGCCAGCATTAACAACAACAACAACAACCGACCCGCCCGGCAGCCTCCCACCCGACAATTTGCGATCCTTTAATCAGCAGTCAAAAAAAAAGAGAACGAAAGAAAGAAGATACTAAATTAAATAAACAACAAACGAAGCGAGAGAGAGGAGGCCACACGAAACGCTGCAATTTCGTGCTTAATTATTAAAGGCTTCGGCTACCTTTGCATAACTATTAGCTAAAGGAGCTGCAATAAAGGCGGCAACCCTGTGCCCGCCCAGCTTTGTTTGCCTGCATCTTAATCGGCTCAAAGTTAACTAAAAAAAAAAAAAAGGAAACAAAAAAAAGAGAGAAGATGACAAAAAATAACAGGCGGGCTGCATGCCCCAAGCTTGTGGCACGTTTTAATTGGCAATTTTGTCAGAGGACTAAAAAGTAGCTGACAGCCAGCTCCAGCAGTAACAGCAGCTCCTGTATGCCAGTGTGCGTGTGTGTGTGTGTGTGTAACACAATAAGCCCCCGACGTTGTCACAGCTCTCGCGACATGGACATGAAACCGAAACCCCTCGAACGCCTCTGCCCTCGGTGCCCGCCTTCAGTTTCAGCTCCCAGCGGGAGCCGCTGTATTCCTTGTACCTTGCGCCTTTCAGCGCCTTGTTAGACCCGCTGCTGCTGCTGCTGCTGCTGCTGCTGCTGCTGTCCGCCTCATGTGAGCATAAACAAACAGAGCAGCCACTTGTCTACCGCCCCCGCTGCCGCCCCAGCTATTTGGAGCGCCCACGCGTCGTAAAGCGAAAATTGACACTTTTAACAAGTCGGGCGAACGAGCGAGAGCAACAAAAAAAAAAAGAAGGAAAATATCCTGTTGTTGGGGCTTAACCCGAAATGGCGGCAGGACGCGTTAAGTGGCGTCCCGGTTAGTCAAAAGCCAAACAAAGGGCTGCCATTTCAATAAGCCCCCTCACGACACGCCCCCGCTTTCCGCACCCTGCCCACCCTCTGGCCTGTCGCGTACTTTGCCAATTTACGCGTTTGCTCCACATTTTCGACTTTATACAATTTCTTTTTTCGTTGTTGCTGTTGTTGTTGTTGTTGTTGTTGCTGTCGTCGTTATTCACCTTTTTTGATTTTTTAAAGCGTGTGTAGAAATTAGAAAAGTTGCGCCCAACAGCGACAGCGGCAGCCACAGCAACAACAACTAATGTCAATATTTTAGCTAAATCCACGCGCTCCGCCCTCTCACACCTTCAGCATGACTAAGCGCATATATTGCGCATACGTCCCGTTATCAGCTTTACTCATTTCCTGCGTTTCATTACGTAAAATACCCTGTAATTCATGAGCTTGATCGCATTTGGGTACGTGGGTTGGGGAATTTCAAGAGATTTATGACATATATAAATAATATGAATAAAAAATAAATAGAAATTAAATAAAACAATAAATAAAATTTAAAAAATAAAATAAATTACAAAAATAAAAATAATTATTTATTAAATCTATTAAAACTATTTTTAAAATATAGCCTCTTAAATAAATAAAAAAAAATTCTATTTGTATTTGTTTTCTTTTTTGTTTAATATCTACTAAAATACCGAAAGAAGTAAGGGTATTTCCATAGTCGTTAGTTCCCCTAAATAAATAGTACTTTCTTGTTATTTTTTTTTTTTTTTTTTGTGTAATTTTAGACAGGCGAAATTAAGCAGTGGGGCGGAGTGGGTCAGGGTGGCATTGTGTGCTGTGGTGTGGTGCACTGTGCTGAGCTGAGCTGTGTGGCTCCATGTGGGCGTTCATAAATCACTTTTTGTGCTCGTCGCCTCTGGCTTTTTAAATTGCGCTTTTAATGTTTGCGCGCTCTGATCAAATTCAGATTTGCTGTCAACCAAAACTGTCCGCCATGTGTGAAATGTTGCCCCAAGTTGAGCGTCAGTCACGCCCAGAACCCACAGCCCAGACCCAGTTCCCATGTGACCATGTCTCTGTGTATGTGTGTGTGTGTGTGTGTGCTCGTATCGTTTTACATTGAACTACGTCTGACTGATGACCACGTATTGGTTACGCTTTTCGCCAACTCTCCATTAACTCCCACAGTTCTCTCTGTTTGCCTGCTTCGGCTTCTGCCTCTTATGCTCACACTTAATGCTCATTAAATTTGTGAAAATGCAGCTGAAAACTGAAATGATTTATGAGCTGAGCCAACAGCCAACAGCAGCAGGTCAAACCCAAACCCATTTTAATGAGCTTCGCAGATGAACTGAATTTAATGGATTTGATTTCATTCCATTTTGAGTTTTTCCTCTCTCTCTCTGTCTCTCTTGTCTTCTTGCTTGCTTTTCTCTTATCTGAGTGTCGCTATAACAATTGCTCGATATGGAGTCTATGACTAGGTTCGCTTCTGCTGGAGCCTTTCCTTTCTCTTTCAATTTTCTGCTATAATTAACAGCTGTCAATTTTAAAATAGGTGCTGAGTGAGCTTAAAACATGCAAAACTGGAACATTAAGGGAAGACAGACATATTACTCATGTATTTATAGAAAGGGAGTAGCACTCAAGTTGACTAAGCCAAGAGAGTGGGAGAGTTGAGTAGAGCTCAAACTCTGCATAGTGAATACCTAAAATCTAGAAATTTCTCTCATTGCTATTTTTTTCAATAAAATAAAAATAAAAATAAAAATAAAATAATATAAAATATAATTTTGTGGAAAAATTAATGTACATAAATAAATAAATAAAAAAAAAATATTTGAAAAATATACAAAATATTAAAAAAAAATTTTTTTTAAATTTTAAAATACATAAATAAAAACTTTAATTTTTTAAGTATTAAATAATCAATTAAAATAATAAAAAATAAATAAATATAATAATTTAATAATAATAAAAATAATAATAATTTAATTAAATAATAATAAAAATAATAATAATTAAATTAAATATTAAAAAATAGAAATATTTAAAAATGTTTGGTTTTTTTTAAATATAAAATATATATATTGAAATGTATATTTTATTATATTATATATTAATCTAAATTATATTATATTATATTTTAATCTAAAATACATATATCATTAGAATCCATTTAATTTTTTTAATTCCACCCCATGTTTCAGTTTCAATGTTTTCCTTCTGGCTCGCCCCTTGTCTATGGTTACGCCCACACCAAAGTCCATTAATTTCAGTGCTCATTAAGATATCAATATTATGCATGCTCACAACTGCCTCTTAAACAGCGTGACCTCCCCTCGCCACCCTCCTTTTGCCACCTTTGAGCCTGGCACAGCGCTATCAATTTTCCGTCTTTTGACCTCATTTAAATTATATATTATTACATGAAAAGCTTACGCGCAGGCGTCTTTTAATCTGCATGCGTGTGCGTGTGTGTGTGTAGGCCTAATTTAAGGACAGGCAGGACATGTCTGTCTCCCGCATGGCAGACGCTTCACTTTATCGCTTATTCATGTGTGTCTTTGTGTCATTCGATGTTCATTATGTTTGATGTCCATTAATGACCATGTTGTCCAAGCTTATGATATCATTAAAATGGACACACGCACACATAGAGACACCCACACACACACCTATAGTCGTGTTGATATTAACACTTAAATTGTCTCAGCTAAATTGAAGTTTGATAAGCAACTGGATGAGATGGAGATTCCTTGTAGCCTTGCCGTGAGTTTTGCATGTAGGGGCAGTCCTACCCCTCAGCCCCTTGCCCAACCACGCCCTCTTCAATTTACTAGTTAACTGTCTTAAAATGTCGCTGTTACTGAACTAATTCCATCTGTGACATAACCTTGAATTCCTTTGCCACATGCCAGGCAACTGTGTCTCAAGGTGACAGCTCGACAGGATGCCAGGCAGGTTGCTACCCCTACACACGCAAAGAGTAATAGAGAGAGAGAGAGAGAGAGACAGAGAGAGAGGGAGGGATGCTAACGGATGCACTTAATGCAATTCCGCTTATTCCTAGCCAGCAGGCAGCCACGCCTACTCGTACCAGCTCAACTTTGCTTGGCATTTGCTACACATATTTCTTGGCATTTTCCTGCCGCCAGGGAAAAAAATACCTTTGCCACATTTTTCTGCTACTTGCAGCTTGCGGCGCCGCTTGAAAAATGAATTTTCTTTTTAAGTTTACTGTTTTTAATGAGACTCTTTGAGTGGGGGGAATCTGAAGCGAACTTTTAATTAAGTTATTTGAACTAAATTTTAGAGAGCTAAGATCTAATTAACTATATTGGTTCAATTTATACATAGAATATAATTAAATTTAATATACATATATTATTATTATAGTATCTGAATTATCACGACCTCGCATGCCATATTTCGTACACTCATTTGCCATTCACGAATTCCCACATATTTCTAAATATAAAATTGCATATCCCTCCAGCCTTATCGCATGGGTAACACCCCTTACTTACTATATCAGCTGACGTACCGCTACAACGTAATCAAGTTTCCTGTCTTATCGCCAAATGCTGTTGCTGCTGTTGATAATAATAGCGTATAGTACTACCAGATACGACATCCAAATTTACTAAAAAACTACAATCCAAAAATCGATAAGTCCAAAAAAAAAAAACGCCCACAAATTGTGATTTTTTTTTTTTTTTTATTTTATTCGTTTTGCTGATATCGATGGTATATATACATATATAGTCCGATACTTAGGTATTTATGTATGCTCCATACTCTCGCATCGTTTCGATAAACAACTTCAATGATTTCCATATTGTGGCCTGTGTGCGTCGCTCCGCGTTTTCTTTTTGTTCCTCTTCGATTTACTGTTTTTTTTTTGGCGTTTTGGAGTGGGGGGTTCTGCTAGTCCCGTGAATGATAACGACCTTACATATGTGTATTTATTTTTAGCCAATTTAGCTGCTTCGCATTGAATGCAAATGTTAAGCGTCGCGACGTCAGCGTCAGCTGCGACTGACGTCAGGTGAAAGCATTAGGCAGCCTAAGTTCCGTTCCATGGCAAGGTCTTGGGTGGGTAGTTGGTTGCCTTAGATACCCAGTAATGAAAGCGACAACAAATGGGGGCAATCTTTGCAGATAAGGCTTAAGGAATATATATACATATAAGAGTATATACATATATTATACATATATATTATATATATTTAATGTTTACTCTCCAATACCAAGGAAAAATTTATGTTTCGTTCCACAGAAAATTAAATGAAATAAGAATGGCTTAGCTATTATGCTCTTCTTTTCAATTCTCATCATTTTGGGCGAGTCCATGTATATTCTCGCAGTCCAGTCATAAATACAACTTACCCTTTTGGGTTACAGGGTATATTATAGTCATTAACATTTAAGTGAAGCGCTGAGTTCTTTAATCCAATGAGCTCATGCTGAAACTACGTCGAAGTAAATAATTCTGATAAAAAGCAGAGGAATACAAAAAAGAACAAGACAGTTTAAAACAATACAACTTTATCCCATATGTATAATAAAAAAGTAGATTATATATAATTAAAAACAATTATATAATACGCTATCGATTATGAAATCACATGATGATTTAATAGTTCGCAATCCGAAAAGCTATTGATCCTCACTCAGTCCCTTTCACTTGTTTATTGCTTTGACCCACAAATAATAAAGGGAAAAATGAAGATGTACTGTAGAAACTGGAGATGGATAATTATATATACAAAAAAAAAAAATCATAACAAAACATAAAAACATTGCACAAATGTGTTTGTCATTAACCGTTTTATCTGCGAGTCTAATAAAAATCGTTTATTTATATAGCACACACACACACACACACACACACACATGTTTACTCATTTATTTGGATACACATTTATATTTATTTTCCCTTTTTGCGATAATTTTGCCGTCGAGCCACGACATCAGCAACAACAACAACAACAACAACGACAACAACAACAACAACAACAACAACAACGACAAGAATTGTCGATTGACGATTGACAAGCAACATGCAATAAATGTTTGTTTATACGCGTATGTGTGTGTGTATTAGTGTGCCGTTATGTGGGTGGCTGCGGGTCTTGCAGCGGCTAACGCTGACGCTAACAGTTACAGTGGCAGGGGCGTGGCCCGGGACAGGGGCAGTGTGGTGTGTTCTGCGCGTTAAGCCAGCAAATGGTCAGCGTAAGTCGCCTTTGGCAAAGAAGCCGCACAAATTGATGAGTCGCCAAAGCATTTGGCGATGCTGGCTGCGCAGTCGACGGCGACGGCGACGGCGACGGCGACGTCGACGTTGGCAATGCAAAAGGAGTGTGAGAGCACGGAGAGTGAGAGAGACAAAGAGAGAGAGAGAGAGAGAAGGCACACACAACTGATAAGGAATAGAAATAACGACGACGGCGATGATGATGATGACGTTGTTGGAGAAACGAAGCAAAAGCAAAGAAAAACTAATAACGAGCATTTAATTTCTTGACAACCTGTAAACGAAATGAAATGGGGCGAAATGAACAAAGTTATGCACATAAGATAAACTGAGAGAATGGAATGGAAAAGAATGACACGATGTATGACTCCGTGTGCGTGTGTGAGAGTGGGAATGGGAGTGGGAATGGGAGTGGGAGTGGGAGTGGGAGAGCGAGAGTGAGTGGAGGAGGACAGCTTAAGTTGGGCAAACATAAAATGCCAACTGTGCAACAGTCCAAGTCCAACGGTCCAACAGTCGCTTTGCGTAACAGTTGAACAAACACAGCCAAAGATGCTGCGCTGACGTTGCCGTTGACGTTGACGTTGACGTCTCTGCTTGCGGCGGCTACCAGCAGCAAAGCAAATAGAACAAAGCCCATAACGGCAGCGACTGAGGATGGTGGTGCGTCGGCAGAGCGCGCGCCTTGCTGATTATTTTAACACATTTACACCCTCACGCTGCTGCTGCTGCTGCTGTTGACTGCGCCGTCAACGCTGTCGCACCAGCATGAAAATTGCAAGCAGAGGCGGCCGCTACTAAGCAGCAAGTGACGTAGGCTAGGCAGCGCGACGTAGCACACACACACACACACACACACGCTAGTCTCATCCCTTGGCTTTGTATATTTACCATATGGGCGCATTTATACGCATTCGTTTTCAATTGAAAATTTTGCGCCCGCAGCCGCGTTCGCTGCGACGTCGCTGCTGTCAGAGTCGGTCGTTTGTTTTGCTATTATCGTTGCTTTTGCTTTGCTGGTTGTTGTTGTTGTTGTTGTTGTTGTTACCCCAGCTCCTTGTCCCGCACACTGTGCGATTGGCTTTGCGCTTGGAATTTGTCATTTGCCGTTATTGCTGCTGCTGTTGTTCTCTTTCTCCTTTCTTTTCTTTATCATCTGATATATCATTTTTTTTGTTGTATTTTGCTTTTCGCTTTAGCTAACGCGCGCACACCAAATGCAAGCCATATAAACTTGTTATTTTCCATTGAAAATTGCTTTTGTCCCTTTTTTTCTTTATATACATATATAAATATATATATATATATATATATATATATATATATATATATATATATATATATATATTCTCTGTATATATAATTTGTATTTGCATTGCTTTAGCTTTATCAAATTTGGCTGATTTGCTTTGCAATTTTCGTGTTTTATTTTTTTTTTTTTGCCAATTTATTTCTTATCTGAAATTGCGAATTACATTTGGAGGAGCTCTATGAAATTCTGAATTTGGGGAAGTCACACGTTAACCCAACTGTTATACAATACAACATTATTGTCTATTTATAGCAAACATCAATCACTTAAAGCTCAGGCAAACAGTCGAAGAGTCAATCTGAGTTATGGGAATTTCTAGTAATCGCATAGAAACTGGTTTTTGACACATCCGTTGAGATTTGCACAGTTCGTGCTGCTGTTTGTTTGGGGTTTCTATTGAAATGGGTCTTAGAGAGGGTCTTGAAACAGCGAACACGATTGTGGCAAAAAGCAGAGAACCTTGAACTAAATTTAGAATGCGATGACAACACAAAGCCAATGCGATAGCTGTAGAGAAAACGATATGCGATAGTTATCGCAACGGTAATAACTAGCTGACAGTATAACAGTCAGTGGGCACAGTAGCACAGTCAATCGGCCTTGAGTCAGAGCTGTTCTCTAACTGTTATACTGCCATATAACAGTCAGTGTGAGGTGGCAACGCTCAACTGACAAACAGTTGCAGTTGTTGCTTTTGGCATTTCCACTGCCAAACATTTTCTGTTTTGGCTTATCTTTATGGCCGATTCGCAGTTGGGCACAATAAATTCCATTTAATGATCATGTTGATTGAACACAGGCCAAAGGCGGAGACATCGCGTTGACTGCAACTATTTCTCGTGTCTGTAGCCCAAAAAAAAAAGACAACAAAATAAAAGGAAAATAAATAAATAAATAAAACAACAAAGTAGACAGAAAAAACGCATTATATTTTATATGATTTATGTTTACGAGCTGTAAACACACAAAAAACTCAGATGGCAAACAAAAATAATAATAATAATAATATAAAAAAAAAAAAACATTCAGATTCACACGGAAATTGGCCTGAAAAGTCATTGTAGAAAACGGTCAAGTCTCGCAGCGACACCGACGCCGGCGGCGACTTCGACGTCAAACTGCCAGCTGATGCGAAGACAGCTGAATGCCAAATATTTCTGGGCATATGAGCGAGCATGAGATGTTGACGTCGACAGCGACAGCGACAGCGACAGCGACAGCGCTGCCCATGGCTGCTGCGTTGCCGAGCGTTCAAATATGTTTCTCACGCGTTCGTCAAATGCCAAAAAACCACTTGTTTTGAGTTTTTTGGCGAACACAAGTGGGATGGAGGCGTTCAGCCGAAATCATTGTTGAAGTGACGCCAGAAGCAGCGGCTGCGCCAAAGCTGATGCCGACGCCAACGCCAACGCCGACGGCAATTAACGTCGTTTTACACGCGAACAACAAACGAAAAGTGCCAAAAGCGAACGGCTGAAAAATTGATGAATGAAGTAATAATTGCCTCAATATGCTCGACTTCTGCTCCACTGTGCGAATTTTGGGTGGTGGCGCTGCGGTTGAGTCAGACGACGGCGTCGTTGACGTCAACGCAGCTCCCTAACACTCGCTCTCTCTCCCACTCTCTCTCTCTCTGTCTGTCTCTTCTGCACTCACTGTCTTGCTCTTGTTGGCGCTCTCGGCAATACGAAAAGGGCATAAAAACACCCCCGCCACAATTGCTTTTTTCCGGTGGCAGAGCGAGTTTGTTGTCAAAAGCGGGGGTTAGAGAGAGAGAGAGCGAGAGAGCGCCTCGAACCGAACAGTGAGCACACTGCAAATAGTTCCGTTTGCGCCAGAGACATCGCCGCATACCGGCGCTTTTCTATTACTTTTTTTTTGCCGCTTCGCTCTCACTGTCGGCTCTGCCAGACTGCCGCCCATTCATTTATATGAGTCGCACTCACTCGCACTCGAAAGCCGCGCGCACTATCTCTCTCGCTCTCCCTCTGTCAGTCAGTCGTGCTCTCTTTTGGTTTGAGTACTGCGCATGGACCGCTCTCCACCGGTTTCTGGATTGTGTTTGTCGTCGCCTGTCTTTGACTTGCCATTTCAGTTTCATTTTAATTTTCGTCGTAGCCAGTTCGTTGTGCGCGTGGTTCAAAACGAAGAAATTCAAACAAAATTGAAATCAGCTGGGCTGGACACTGTCACTGTTTGTTCGTTCGTTCGCCTGTTCGTATGTTCTGTTTGTTCAAAGCTCGCAAAAATTTTGCTACGTGTACGCGTCAACGACAGCAACAACAACAGCACAACTTTAGCTAGCTAACTGTGTTTGTGCATACAGTTTCTCGTCTCTATTCGTTTGCTCTCTCTCACTATTTCGCCCTGTGCATGTGAATGTGTGTGTATATTGCGTGTGCTTAACTTAAAGCTGACGTCGTCTCGTCATCATCCTAAACGTCAACGTCAACAGCAATAACAAAAACAACAACCGCAACAACAAAGAGAGGAGCAACTATTGAAAATATTGCAAAAATAATTAATTACAAATTGTAACAATAAGGTAGTGAAATATTATCGTATTTGCGGTTTTTTTACATTGTATTGTTTCCTCTGCATTGCCTTCGTCGTCGTCGTCGTCGTCGTCGTAGTTCGTCCCTCTGTCTGTCATTGTATATACGTATGTATGTGAGTGTGTGTACGTTTGTGAAACGCCATTAAAAAATATAAAAATAGCAATAGAAAGTTATTAAAGCGTTTCGCAAAAAAAGAAGGCAAAAAGCCGCAGCAACAGCAGCAGCAGTGAGCAAAAGCAAGCAAAAAATACATACACACATCAAAAACAAAAAAAAAGTAAAGGCAAAAAAAACAAGCAAAGTCAAGAAAAATAGTTAAAGCTTACGTTGCCGCCGCTCCGACATCGCAGTCGCAGTCGCAGTCACAATCGCGGGCTCTCTCGTTCATACTCTGCTTCCGTCGCTGCCAGCGTCGACGTCTACGTCCACGTCTCGGAGCGCACTTGAAAACGTCGCAAAAGTTTGTAAACAGCAGAAAGCTTTGTGCAGCTGTATGCGTATGCTCTTGCGAATTTTAGCGCGCGTGTATGTGTGTGTGTGCAATAGAAAAAGTGAAGAAGCAGCGGCATAAAGCAAACGCCATCAGCGTCTTATTCCTCGTCTTCAACGTAAACGTCGCCGTCGTTGCTCTCCAGTCGCAGCAGCTGTCAAACCCAAAACAAAGTAAATAAAATCAATTGCCTAAAGGGCATCATTTTAACAGACTCAGAAACTCAATTTGACTCTTTGTCGGCCGCTCTCCCTCTCTCAAGTAATTAATAATAACAAATAACCCAACTACATTTTCTGTTATTCTTTTGCGTGCGTGTGTCGCTCTCAATTGTCTGTGTGCTGTGAGTGTGAGTGCTTCTTTTTTTTTTTTTTGTTATGTTCTTTTTTATGTTTTATTTGAATTTTTGCTCTTG
The DNA here is from genome assembly GCA_035045555.1 of Drosophila fulvimacula. Taxonomy (NCBI): domain Eukaryota; kingdom Metazoa; phylum Arthropoda; class Insecta; order Diptera; family Drosophilidae; genus Drosophila; species Drosophila fulvimacula. The sequence continues at coordinate 13,869,914 of JAWNOX010000203.1, read as the reverse complement.
CTGCGAATAGCGCCCACGCGCTAAAAAAAATAGCGGCATAATAAAGTTCAATGTCTGCCGCAGGAACAACAACAAAAACATTTTTTGGCGAATTTCGCTTAAATAAAATTTATTACCCTGATTTTGTTATTGTTGTTGCCTTATTGTTGCTTACTTGTGTGAAAAATTAAATGAGCCACAGCCGGCGGTTTTTGTCTATATACATATACATATGTGTGTGTGTTTGTGCAGAATTTTCATAGCAACTTTTTATTAAACTTTTGTGCGATTAATGCTTAACAGCTTTTAGTTGTACTATTTGTTCGTAGTTTTAACCGTTGCTCAAATGCCAAGCGTCAAGAACAAGACATAGGTAGAGAAGCAGCCAACACATAGCGAGAGAGTGAATAACACACACACACACGCACACGTAAGTTCTCGCAATTTAGCTGCAAATTTTATAGCGGTTTATATCAGCTTTAAAATTGAGGTAGAGTGTTGGTAAATCAGCTGATTTTATGAGGGACGCGTGTGCGGGTGCGAGAGTGTGTGTATGTATGTGTGTATACCGGTAAATTGTAGTGAGTTTTTTTTATATACATACATACTTTAGAGTGAATTTTAAGAAAGTAGTAAAACAATGTGATTGTCACGTATACTCAAGTAGATTAAATATTGTTAAATTTATATATATTTATTTATTTTGCATTTGTATTTTATACTGTCGAATGCTGAGCTATTCTTCTTCTACTTCTTCAACCCATCTCTGTCTCTCTCATTTGTCTGATATGTACGTACGATTTTGCATTTGTTTCTAGGCTTACCAGTGGGTTAATCAGCTCAGCACTTTGGAGGTTAGTACAAAAATTTCAATTCCAATTCCAATTCCAGAAGCAGTAATTTTCATCTCTATGTATATATATATAAATATATATATATTCTTAAAACTTATCTTGACTTGCTCTTTATTTATATTATTTTCTCTTTATTTTTGCACATTTATTTTTGGCTTTGGCTCCGAATTACTTATCATGAGCTGGTTTTTTTTTTTGCGTCGATTAGTCAGCCATATTTACTGTTAGTGCCATGCACGACAGAGTGCAGCAAGCGGATCCCCCGCCCGCTGCCGCGTGACAGCCAACGCCTGATTAGCTTTGCCCCCTCTCTCCCCTTTTCTCTCTCTCGTTGTCTGAAGTCCAAGGTTAAACCCTTTTAGCGAGGGCAATGTATTTGACGCGAATTTTCGGTGTCACGTAGTTGCCCAACCCTACGGCGCCCTCCTCACTCCTTCCTCAATGTTTCCTGCTTCTTCAGTTCTCTTTTATATATATGTATATATATATATATATTTTTTTAAACATTGTATCTTTGTCTGTTCGCAACCCTTCGTAAAATTACTAAGCAGAAGCTTAAGAACTGGGTCTAAAGGGGGGCGACAGAGCAGCTTCAACGGGACTTTCTCCTTTACACACACAGACAGACGTACGCTAAAAGTTGCAGTCATTGCACCCTCTTCGACATTGTAGTTGGTACTCTCTGAATTGCCCGCCTGTGCTCACTCCGCCGCTCCAGCGTGCTATCTCGCTCTTGTGCACTTGTCTCACCTAACAGACATCGTTAACCTGCCTGGGCAAATAACAACAACAAGAACAACATCCCCTAAGGGCGACCGCCTTTGTTTTATTTCGGTAACAAAGTAAAAGTTGTAAAAACACAAAACGTGTCCAGGCAGTGGGTGGAGGAGGATGAGGAGGAGGAGGAGAAGGGAAAGCAAAGAACGAGACGGAACATAACCAAAAAAATTATATATATCTATATAAAACTGTTGACGTGCATAGTAGGTTTCCTCTACTGCTGTTTCTTCTTGTTCTTCTTGTTCGTCGTCTTTGCTCATCTTTTTTAACGCTTTGACTTTCAGGTTTTATGACCTGGCCGACGCTTTTATGGTTTGTTAGCAATTTTTTGATTTACATACTCGCTTTTTCTTTTATTTTTATTATTACTTTTTGACAGTCCTCCTCCTCCTCCTCCTCCTCCTCCTCCTCCTCCTCCTTCTGCCCGCTTGCACTTATCGTGCGGCGTCGACAACTTCCTGGCCAGGATATGAGCACAACACAGCAATTTGTTAGCCAAGTTGACTGCCTGCCTATCCACCTGCCCTCCTTTAACAATATACCCGTCTCTTTCTCTCTCTCTCTCAATCGGGCCCCCTGGGGGGGTTGCTTTTTGGCGTCAACACTTTGTATTTTGTTGTTGTTATTTCGTACGTGCTTGAAAATGCAAATCCAACATAAAATACAAACAGAAAAACAAGGCAAAAAGAAAATGATAAAAAACAACACAGGAAAATACTCAAATCACACACGATTCAGATATTCACAAAATAAATATGAAAACAAATACAATATGAAAGAAATGAAAAAAAAGAAGACAGAATAAAAGGAAACAAATAAGCCCAAAGCAGCTGCCCTTAAAAAACAATTTTCATTAGTTTTATTGAAAACGTTGTCAAAGCTGATTCCTTTACAGATATAACCTTAAGGCGGCCTACACCCATACCCATGTTATACATATGTATTCCCCATTCCAATTGCCTTCTATAAATAGCTTAAAGGTTCCATTTCCCATTTTTTGGTAACTCAATATTGAAAAGGCACATTAGTTAAAATATCAAATTTAAGTCAAATAAATTTGTGGAAAATGTTTGCGAAGGATCCCAAATGTTAGTTCCTATTAAAACTGAGAATGGGTAAGCGAAGTTGTAGAAGAAACGGTATACAGCAAGCACAAACATACAAAACTATTATACAAAATACATAATACAGTAAAACTTGTAGAAAGAAATAATAAAAAAAACGATTATTTAATATATAATAAAAACAGTTATACAAAACAATATAATTCTTATATATGAAGTAACAAAATTTAAAAACTGTTATACCAAAAAATTAAAAACTGTTATAAATATTTAAAATTTTACAAAATATTGTGTCTAATTCATACTTTAAAAAACCACTAGATTTTTCGAATTATTTGTATAAAGATTTAATTTCTTGGGAAATCTTGTATAGAGCTCAATGCCAAATATGTGCTCTCCATAAACTCAATAAATAATCGCATTGCCACCTCTATATATACTCTACACTCTACTTACATATATGTATAGCAATACAGCTGTGTATAAACTTGTAAAGATTTCATGATGGCATTTGCACTTGGAATTCTGTGAAAACCGCAGGCCTTTCAAATATAATAATGGTGAATTCCCAGAATTCAGTCAATATTCACACACACACACACACACTCACATCTATAGTTATTTCTTATCAGCAATTTTGTAGCTCCCGTCACGTTCGTTTAACAACAACAAGAAGAAGTTGGAAGAGACAAAGTGTACGATAAAATAGTACCATAAACAAAAGCAAAATGTTGACTGTGTTTCTAGAGCGTTTTCTTATCAGCTTGAGCAAAAAAAAAAAAGAAAAAAGAACATGAACAAGAGAAATTATGTCAACTGTAGTTCTCCCCATCTCTTTCTATTAATTTCTTTTTTTTATTATTATTGTGCTGTGTGCATTCGTCATCTATATTCGTAATATTTTGAATTGAAACTAAATCATAGACTGGTGAGGGTAGGAAAGGAGGGGAGGTGTGTTATAGAGGCGACGACTACCAGGCACCGGCATCTCGGTTATACGATCTACGATCGGGTCGATCAAGTGACTAAGGCGTCGTTGAATTGAGTTTGATTTTCGCTTTCTGTAAAAGCAATGATGATTCAGCTCTGTGGAATTACAATATGTATTATGAAGTAATATTTTATTGATTTGAAATATGTGAACCTCAGAGTTGGAAGTTCGTTTTCGCTTGTTATTTTACTGCTGCTGCTGCTGCTGCTGCTGCTGTTGCAATTAAAGTTTTATTTTTGATGATGTCAGCAAATTTGTTGCTTCTAAACTCGTTTTTCTAGAATAAAAGCGGCGAGAAAGCGAGAGAAATTGCTTAGAATTTGAAATACAAATTATAAATATATATATATAAATATTTGAAATATTTTGCATGTTTAAAAAAATTGATAAATATTTGAATCTGAAAAATGTTTTAATATATAAACTTAAAATGTTTAAAATTTTTACAAATATTTGAGAATTTTTAAACTTTGATAAACCTGAATATTTTAAATTTTGGAGCATATAAAATAATTCAAAAATAGTTATAGAAAAGATGAATGCTTAAAAAAAAAAAGAAAAGAAAAATTCATTTAAATGAATTATTATTTCCAAATAATTACAAATTATGAAGCTTTGTTCGTTGATATGTAGGGTATTTCCTAGTCGTTGCCTGCCACCAAGCACCCAGCTGTGTTCAACAATGATTCACTCAGTGTTGACCAAAAAAAAAAAATTTGTGTCGACTGCATATATTTTGTTTTTGCGTTTTTTAGACATTTTACAGGTGGTTTTTATGGCAATTTATTTTAGTGCACTTAGCACGGACACGCCTCTAAACGCCTCCAGCCGCCTCTTTTCACGCAAATCTTGCAAATTAAAATGCAAGGAAATAATGAAGCATTATAAAGAAATATTAAAGGTCAGTTATGTGTGTGTGTTTGCATTTTCATTTGCAGTTTCTGGATTTTCAAATGAGTCATTTTCAATTACACTCACACACACACACACACACACATACAGAGAGAGACAAGCATATGTGTATAGCTTAGATTACACTTGTGACTTCAGCCGTTGCTGTTGTTGTTGCTTTCGCAGTTGCAGCAGTGTAATTAACGTAGGCGTTTTGTTTGCCTTTGCAGTTATCCGCCTCTCTCTCTCTCTCCCACTCTCTGTCTGTCTGTCTGTGGTTCGCTCTGGGGACGCATTTGTTGCCGTGGCACATGCGGCGTATGAGTGATAAAAACAATTTGTGTACTTTCCCTTTAGTCCAATGCGCTATCGCATGCTGCTGCTGTTGCTGCTGCTGATGCCATTGTTGTTGTCCATTTGGATATTAGGCACTTGCCCAGCCACGTTATGGATACGTTTTATGTGCTCCCAGCTGAACACCCAAATACCCAAATAGACGAATAGCTGAATAGCAGCGTGTTCGGCTGCCTTGTGCAGTGCATTTGGCTAATTGTTTTAATGGCTCGGCATGCTGGTCCGAAGCTGGGCAGCTGGCAGCTCGCTCTCAGCGACTTGAATTGATTGAAACGCACAGATGCAGCAACAAATGTCAAGCGGAAAGTATTGAGTTTTTCGAGTGAATTGGAATGGGAAATTCTTAATTAGCTATAATATATAATATTATGTATTTAATTGTTTCTAGGGAAACAGAAACTTGTTTGCATAGAAAAATATTAATTAATGTGGCAAAGTTTAAGAGAATTTCTTAATCATTTAAGATTTCTTTTGAAAATTAAATGATACATGTAAACTAAGAATATATTATATATATTTTATTATTGATATCTGACTATTAATAAATATAATAGTCTAAGCATAGTTAAAGCTGTTTTAGTTTAGTTACATAAACATAGTTTCATCTATATAGAGCAACGCAAATGAAATTATAAAAATTCTATTTCCCTTTATCCATTAAATTCGCATTTACCTACTGTTCGGCTTAGCCGAGCTCTACTGTGCCTACTCTTTGGCATTAGCCGAGTACATGTTTTACATTTTTTGCTTGAACTCTGCTCTCCACTCTTCGCTGTCAAGTTTTCTCTTTGGTTTGGCCACTAATTGATGGCTTACCCTTTGAGCAACTCCCTCTCTCTCTCTCTCTCTCTCGCCGGTTTGGAGTGACCCTTGGTTGGCTCACTTAACTCGTAACAATTCAATTAAAGTGCGAAGCTTTTAGAGCTTTGGGCAACCACCTGACAAATGTTGTGCCACTAATGCCAATGTTGCACTCAGCAGCACAACAACAGCAACAACAACAACAACAAAAATAACAACAACAACAGCGACAACCAGCAGCAGCAACTACTTTAGACATTGACACACTCTAAATACTCATACATACGATTTAATACAATGGCTGAGACCCTACAGCTACCCCCACCACCACACCCGCCCCTCACTCATATCCCGTTGCGTTGCGGCTGGCCAAGAAAACCACTTAGAGAGCGAACAGCCAGCCAGCAGCATTTCGGTTGGTTTTGTGCTTGACTTGACTTGCTTTCAAATAACTTAGCTAAGAGGGAGGCCAAATGAGTAGGGCGAGCGGGCGGGCGTTCTATATTGGGTGGTTTAGTGGTGTTACTTCCTGTACCACACTCACACTCACACACACACACACACGCACACATATGGCATGTGTCAAGAAAAGCATTTGCTTTCTTTTTTGTCAGCTTGCAAATTAAATTTAAATACCCGCATTTTCATAGCAGTAGCTTAGGAGAAAGGGAGGGGGCAGGGCTTGGTATATTGTATTTGAGAGGCTACTGTAACTTGGTGTGTGGGTGTGTGTTGGTATTCTTATCGTAGTTGTTGCCGCTGCTTTTGTTGTTGTGCACAAAAACGTGTTGTCTTTGTCACTTTGCCAAGCGGCCATTGTGTGTGTGTGTTTGAGTGTGCGTGTGCGTGTGCGTGTGTGTATGTGTGTTGAGTGCCCTACAGTCCTCCAATCCCCCTCCAGTCCTCGACCATCCATTTCCATTCTTTAGCTCGTGTGCTCATGCTTTTGAGTTAAGTGTTACTTCCGCTCTGCACGCGTTCACGAGTCATTCATTCGCATCCATTCATTATACAAACATAAAGAATGGCACAGCAAAGAGGAGGAGCATAAAGTAATGTGGAATGTAGAATGAGCCAAAGTTGTGAGTAGATCGGCCATAGATATGCACACGCATAGCTGGATATATCCAGTTATATAAGTAAAATATATACTTATACTATATATAGATATTTTAATTCGACCTTAATTAAATTGTTTAATTGTCAAAACTGGTTGTGCGACGTTTTCACGACGAGCTGCTAACGGTCTAGCGCAGATGCTGCTCCACCACCTGCCTCCGCCCCGACCCGCCCCGCCCCTTTTCGCCTACTATTTGAGCTGTGCAGTTCGCCGCGGTTTCCGATCACGTTCTACAGCTTTATTTGATTTATTTGCAACTGCTTTTCAGTTGTTATGCTTTGCTCTCTCGCTCCCTCTCTCTCTCTGTCTTTTACTCTCTGCACCTCTCTCTCTATCTCTCCGTCTCTTTCTATAAGTTTTTGCACGTTGTCACATAAATTATTCGCATACTGCAGAAATTTTCTCGCTGTGATTAGTGCTCATTGCTAATGTGGCTGCGATGTTAAATATCACGCGCCATATATTATCATCATATAAATACAACTGTATTTATGCCCGTGTACAAACACACAAACATACAAAGAGCGCCCATCGCATACATGTATATACATACATACATACATATATTATATATATATATATATATATATATATATTATATATACATATATATCAGCAGAGCGTAACGAAATTAAGCGAAGAGGGAGATATCAAAACGTATTATTACTTGAATGTATATAAAAATATAAATATATATATACATAAAATTATATATAATAAAACATATATATTTAAAAAATATTACTTTTAAGGGTGAGTTTAATAGATTGGCTCAGATAAATTTAGGAAAACTGAAAACAATATGGAAATCATTTCATATTCCAGAAACAATACTGAATTAAGTGTTTAGAAATTGATTCAGTTCATATTAGTAGAGACACTCGTGGCAGCAATATGATATATACATATAGCATTTCTCTTGATAACTTATGCACCTTACTCATTAGGGCATATATAATAAATATGGCTATTACCATAATTATGATTATAATTAAGATTGGCTGTAATTTTGATTGAACTGAAAATGGAAATGGAAATGGAAATTGAAATGAAATTAGAGCTTAATGTGTACGTTTATCATATATTCCTTAGCTAATTCTAACATGATTACGTTTGCGCTGTTGCAGCATATATAGATCGATTGCTCAAACTTTTTACCCACACACACACACACACACACACAAGACACACACACACACACACTGGTACACTTTGCTAATTGCCTGCCAATCATTCGCTTAACCTTTTATGGGCGAACTACAGAAACGACTTGTTAATTGGACAGTCTCAATTATGGCGGCCATCAGAGACAGGGATTTATACCGTTACAGCTAGTCAGGTAGACAGCCAGGTATCTAATAAGCAGGCACGCCCCTGCCGCCCGCCTTTTAGCTAATTAATCCGACTCATCAACTGGGTATTAAACAGAGAGAAAAATGCAAATGCCAGCAGCAAACGCAATCTAAGTGGAACGAGCGACTTTTGACCTTTAACAGTAAGCGGCTCATGCTGCTACTCTAGCTGCACCAGGGGCCTGGACAGGGCAGAGCAGGCCAGGCCAAGCCAGGACTTTGTGCAGTTTGCAATTAGAGGCAGCTCACCTGGGCCATGCCAGGCCAGACATTGTCAGGTCGTCATCTCGTCAGCTCGTCAGCTCGCCAGCAACTCTTCAGCATTTTCTATTAATATTCCATTTCCTGCTAAAAGCTTCAATTAAAATCTTATTTACGTGCAGTTGCCAGCCAATTGTTGTGCTCGCAGGTGTGTATGCAGGACACACACAGGTAAACACTTACTAAATTTGGAAAATGTATTTTGCCAGAGTAGAGCAACAATCTCTCCCTCTCTCTCTATGGGCCACTTTTGACCTCCTTTGAGCATGCTGAGCTCCCAACTAATCGGGGTAAAATGTTTTTAGTGTTTCATTAACTATAAATGTTTGCCGGCATACTTGCTACGTACCTCTCCCTCCCGCTCTCGCTCACTCGCTCTAACAACCTTGCCTTATGGCTATCTACATAAATCACAGATAAATTATTTAACTGATATCAAGTTGTGATAACACAAATGGCAAACTTTAGTAGCCAACTGCGATAGTTAACGATATATATATATATATATATATATATATATGTATATTATTTATCATTTTCGTTTCACAATTCATATTTGTTTGGTGCTTAGTCAACTTAGTTGTTTGTTCCCTTTTTCCTATTTCTTTGGCAGACATAGTCTAGTCTCCTCCTCCCCTCCATATTGGGTTCAATAGCTGGCCCGTTTTGTTCATTTCCTTTGTGCACTCTTGACTCATCGCTCATTTTTATCTAAATGTTTTTCTTTTCTTTTCTCTCTCTGTCTCTCTGTCTTGCTCGTTGCCTTGCGCTGGCTGTCAAGTCAAGCCAGTCGCCCACTCAATTGAGTTATCGTCTTTAATTCAATAAAAATTATTGCATTTTATTGTTGCGACAGACGCCAAGTGGCTGCAGCCCCTGTCTGCCCCCTTACTCATGCATATATATATATATATATAAATATATCTGTATATATATATCCCACATATTTGCGTATCACGACAAGTTCAAGTACTTTGCTGCTGTTGCTGCTTCCGTTCGCATCTGTATCTGCATCTGCATTTGGCATTAAATTTTAAACTGCTGTCGTTTTTACATCTTTTTAAATGCCAGCCAAGGGTTATTTGCCCGCTCTACCCCCTCGTTGCCTCCCACGCTCAACGTCTTCAAGTAGCAGCCAGTCAGACATTACTTTTCTATCTGACAGATTCTTTCGCGTTTGTTCAACTTGCGGTGCGGGGAAAGTTCTCTGCCATGTGGTTTTCTATATATATATATATTTCTGGCTAACAATGGGTCTTTTATGATTATGACATCCCTTTAAGATTAGTATGATGAAAATATGTTGGAAAGAGTTATCTCAGTTTCAGTTACGCTCGAGTACCGATTGAATCGCAAATATAATATATAATAATAAATAAAATAAATCAATATTAATTTGCCTGTTAACCCAAAAGCAATTCAGCTGCTCAAACAAGAAACCCTTGAAACCTTTTTCCTCTGTGTTGATTGAAGAGTGCGCTGTCTGTCCGTCCGTGTGTTCATCCGTCCGGGCCGGGACTTGCTGAAAATTGCTTCTGATTTGGCAACAAAATTTTTATATTTCACTTCGCTCATAAATTATGTAAATTAGGGTTGGAGGCGTGGCAGTGTTAGGGATTAGCAGGCAGCTCACACTCCTAGCTACTTTTAGCAAACTTTTTTGTGAATTGAAAATTCTGCCTACGCCATTGCCACTGCCACTGCCATTTCCATTTCCATTTCCATTGTTATTTATACATTGTATATAAATATTACCGTTTTTTTTTGCTATATTTATGCGCATTTATTATTATTTCAACAGCAAAAAATTAAATAAATATAATAATAAAAACAAAAGTTTTTGTGTCAGGGGAATACAAAAACTTGCACACTTAGCGCTAAATGAAACATTTGTAGTAAAGAAAAAAAATAAGAAATTTAATAAATATATATATCAATTTGTATGAACAAAAGCTGCAAATGTTAAATTGTGCAGAAATAATGCAAATGCAAATGCAAATTTGTTTAACCTGCGCACAATAAAATAAAGGGCCAAATCTCAGCTGAGACTACATTGAAAAAAATTGTATGCTATTCAAAATTGCATTCAAGGGAATGTTTACACTAGCTAAAATAATTTAATAATATTTATGCGCCGCTTAAAATAGCTGCATTGCTTTAATCAAATTTATAAAAAATAAATAAATAAATAAATATTTTCAAATGTGCGCCGTTACTCTAAATAATATAGTCGCAGCCCCAGCCCCAGTCTGCTCTACGTACACACAATTTGAGTATATGACAAATAACTGTGCACTGAAAGCAACTAGGGTATTTCCCAGTCGAGCTCTGCCTACCAGCGCCACTCTCTGACTTGTTTTTATAGCATTTTTACGCACAATTGCGCTCTAAATAGCTGAAACGTTTGTTTGTTGTGTCTGCTTTAATGTTTGGAATTTGGCACAATTAAAACTAAAAATAAAAATAATATTTTAACATAAAAATGCGTTTAATTGTTTCAAGTGAAAGCAGCGCGTGGAATGCCCAAGAAATATTTACTATATTTACTTTAATTAAATATGTTAATCAACTATTTTTATTGACAAATTTTCTAATTTATTTTATTCTTTTTGTCTCTTTGCAGGTAAGCTTTAAAATTGAATAACCATAAATAGATTTAGTTCTTTAAAGCTGCTGTTTTGTAAGTATGTCAACGCAGTTGCTGCTGTTGCTCGGATGATTTTCAGTCTTTTATCAGACATGTTTTGCAATTTAATTCTCAGAAAATAACACAATATTCCATTGAACCCTAGCGATAAGCAGCTCGATTTACAAGCTGTACTAAAATAAGCTTATCAAACATTTTGACATTGCCAAAAAAAAGTATAATAAAGGCCAATAGAAAAGTTTTCTGTGGCCTAACGAAGTGTAAATGCTCTGAACATATCGATATTTATCGATTATTTGCAGTTAAAGCTACTTTAAAAGTTTTCTGAAAAAATGAGCTCTCATTATACCTTCAGCATCTTCATTCTACTTTAAATAATTTTCCACTTGTCACACATATTTTTGCTTAAATTAAAAAAAAATGGTATTTACAAATTTCAAAATTAGTATTTTTTAAGTTTCCTCTCGAACTTGTTTTTAAAATCTAGTCTGATTAAATTATAATACGCCATCGAGAGCAATAAAGATAAATATGAGAATCGCCTGAAGAATAACCAGCTCAAGGTCAAGTTTAATGAACTTTTCTTTGTTGGGGCTAAAAATATAGCTGCTATATGATATATTTATCTGTATAATACACATTTATTTTCAATTTGTTTTTGTTTATGGGAAAAGTGAAAAGTGCACAAGAAAACGCGGCTCGACTCTCCTTGAACTTTGTCGCGGATTATAAAACCAAATGCCGTTTAGTAGTTTGCGGTAATATTTATTATTTAAATAGAAAGTTTTTATTGAATTGAGCCTTAAAGTCGGAGCTTATAATTAATGCGGGCTTAACGGGCTTTTATTTTTATCGATTGCTGACACGCCAGATTCGAGAGTCAAATCATTTCGTGCGGATTATGTTGAATTTGAAAAATTACAACGACTGTGCCCACCACTCTCCCTCCCTGCCTCCCTGCCTCCCTCCGATCCTACTCCGCCCTTAGTTACCACCTGCCGCGTCATGGGCTGATAATCCGAAATTCGCGTTTCATGGCAGGCATTTGAATTATTTGCCAGGCCAGGACCCTTCCACCTCTCCTTTCTCTCTGCCTTTTGCACATGACTTGCGTCAATTATGCGTTCTGCCATTGGCAAATTCAGATGTCGAGGTGGGGCAGATTGGCAGCAGGTTGGCCCAAAAGACATCCTTCTCGACGTATCTTTTAGCTCCGACTTCCAAGGCTTCCTTCCTGTATTGCCCATCTATCAGACACCAGCGTTCTCTACCCTTCATATACGCATTTAATTTATAGAAGTCACGTGAGCGGCATTTTTTATGCACACACAGCAGTAGCAGCTATAGCAGCCACCCACTCAGACTCCTCCATCCGCCATCCTTCATAACTCACCCTCTAGAATCGCAATCAGTGGAAAAGGCGAAGCGTGCCGGAATAAGCTGACTGCTGCTTGATTTGATGACTTTGGCAGTCAGCAAGAGATTTGCGTGGCCTTAAAGCCGAAGAGCAACTCAGAGTTGGCACACAAATATATATCTATATGTATATGAATATATATAGTTATATCTCAATCCAGCAACGGGTTGACATTGAGACAAATAATAACTGTCGCCAATCGTGATTGAGTGGATTTATGGTTAAGTTTTTGGCAGTGCAGTGCAGTGCGACTGTGTCTTTGATTTATTAGTAGAGACAGCCAGAGAGCGATACAGATGCAAGAAGTGAGCGAGCCGGAAGCAGAGAGAGTTTCTGTAGAGAAAACATCAGAAACGGGCGCTGTTTAAATGAATTATATGGCGCTCATGTCGGCGACATCATAAATCAAAAACGAGTCCATTTGTCCATTTGGTGTGGTTTTGTTTTGGGTCTCTTCGACTTGAGGCACTTTTGGCACGTGACTCGACGCGAGAATATGTTCGTTTTAAAGCCAACTGAGTGACAAGAGAAAAGAGCAGAACGAAAATCCTCGACGATCTTAATGGAATGATAGTTATATATGACTTGGCGGGAATGCGTTATGGATGGCCTTAAGTGCTGGGCGGGGTGGCAATAAATAAAGCTAAGCTCATGATTTTACTGTGGGAAATAAGTGAAAAGAGAGAAATAAGTGAATAGGAAATTAGTGTTGGGAAACGGCAAAAGTCAAATCAGCTTAGTTATTAGGGTGACCAGAGCTATGGATTTTCCATTGTCTAAGCAGGCGACTCATATCTTAACCTACTTTCTGTATAGTTTACTCATCTTTAAGGTTAATAGACGAGCACCTCCTCACTCTATGTAACCCACATACACACACACACACACACAAACACGCAGAGACACACACATGGGTGTGACTCGTTAAACATGTTCGTTTAACTGCCTTTACCTTTATTACAGTCGAGAGTCTTTGGACTGTTTGCAGTTGCGTGATTGGCATCCGTTTGCTATATCATCAGCATTATCATTATCGTCATTATCAACGTGATTATTAACATTGTAATGCATGTGTATGTGGCTGTGTGTGTGACTTTGTGGATGGAGGCAATCAAAATGTTTAGCTTATGCCATTAAATTGTATTTTTATCATTATTGCTGCGATTGTCTTTTGTCTCTGTCTCCTTCTCTTTCACTCTGTGTTTGCGCAATATAGCTGACTAAACAAATGAAAGTCACATAAATAATGGCAAAAGGTTAATGTTAACTAAAACTATAAGTAAAAGCAACTATGCACATAAATAACAATATAAATTACAACAACTATGCACTTAAACATGAACCCAAAGACGAAGAAGAGAAGAGCAGGAAGACGTAGAGGAGGAAGAGTGTAATAAACTGAGGGAAACACAAAATTAACTAAAAGTCTGCACACGTGTTGGCCAGCGGAAGAGAAGGTTGAGAATGAGACAGAAATTTCCTAATGCCAAAGATAAATTCAACAAAGCAACTGCCAAAAAGAGAGTAGTAATTGTTGGTGTTGCTGTAGCTGTAGCTGTAGCTGTAGCTGTGTGTAGCTGTGCCTCGAAATATTTTGCAAATGACGCAATTTTGCAAATAGCAAAAAGAAAAGAAAAGACGAAACTTAATTTTTTATTTCTTATTATTTTTTGTTGTTTAATAAAACGGCAGCCAGCTCGACGCTCGCCCATTTTGGACCGACATACAGACATAGGCATACACAAATACATATAAGGCATAGAGTTTGTGTGTGTGTGTGTGTGTGTTTATTTTATGCCTTTTGCTCTTGTTGCTGTGCGCATTAAATTATGCGAACGATATAATTTCATTATCAGACAGCAACAAATACAGAAAAAAAGTTCATTGGCATACGGGGCGTATGAGCGCAATACACAGGCAGAGAGATGGAGAGTGAGAGTAAGAGAGAGACAGAGACACATGCAAATAGTCATCAGACTTGAGACAGTATACAAAAATTTTTCAGTTGAATTTATTATTTAATTACGAGGCAGCGCGACACAAGGCAAACGACAAGGGCCCAAAATTGTTGTATCTACATAGAGAAACACAGACAGTGAGAGTGAGTGATAGAGGAAGAGAGTGGGAAGTATGTGAGCTTTAGTTCTGCTTAAGTACGCTCACATACACACACACACTGAGTACTTGTGCTGCCAGAAAAGATAACAAAAGCTGTGCAAAAGAAATGAACTCGCACTTGAACTCATCTCATCTCGGCTGGTCTCGTCTCAGTTCTTTGCATGCTCCGCTCCGCTCCGTGCCCCTTTCCATTTGTATCAAATATTTTATCAGCATTCGCAATATTTGTTTTGTTACATTCGCGCTTCAATGCTTCGCAACACACGCTCTGAGAAATTGTCAAAAAAAAAGTGGAGAAGCAGAGGCAAAAGCAAATAAACGGAAGAGGATATTATATAAAGCGTGTAGGCGACAGCTTGATGCTACGGAGTTGCCTTCTTACCAAGTACAATTCGCTCCTGCTGTCTGCCCTTTGGGTACTTCGCCTGCTGATAAAGCAAATTTAAGCTGTTTGCTGTCCCTGTCTGCATCACACTTCAAATGCCAGTTAAACACTTGAGGAACAGCAAACCAAATCACGCAACATCAGCAGCTACAGCTACAGCTACAACAATAACAACAACAACAACAACAACGACCGATTGTCAATCAAATTCTCACACATGCTTCAAAAGCTAAGCAAGTCGAGGCAGGCAGACAGACAGTCACACACACACGCACTCCATTTGCTCATATATGTATGTGTAAGTGATGAGTGAAACGCCTCTCTATGCAATTTTCATGAGTGTAAGTGGTGCTCACATATTTTGTTTTCATTATGAAATGCTTAAGTTTACTGAAGAAAAAACTCGGTGCGTCAAACCTTCTCTCTCTCTCTCGCCCAGGTTTTCTTCAGTTGTATATACTCCTTGGTTCGTGGCTAAGCTTATATACAAAATTCTCTCAGTCTCAATTTTTTTCCCTCTCTTTCAGAGTGTAATTTGCAGTCTTTCCTAATTTAATTTCTTAAACCTCACTCAGTCAATTCTTCTCTTTCTGTCCCTCTGTGCCTTAGCTGCACCTCAGCAAGGCCTACAAAACTCTCTCCATCCTATTCAATCTCTCGCTAGCGTAACTTCGAGTCGTGCATATCTTTTCCATTTAATTTCATTATTAAAGTGGGTGTTACCGCGCTACGCCCCCATTTGAAATTTCTGGGAATTCGAAATGTTTACCACATGAAGCAGCAACAAAAACTCTATAAAAATAAAGCCGAAAAATGAATTTTAATTGAAATATTTAGTTGATTCGTGTTTTCATTTTGTGGTTGATTTTTATGAATATTAAAATATCAAACTGTGATTTTATTTATTGTTTATTATTTTTCTACTTTTAATTTTCATATTTTAGCTGTTGTTGTTGTTTTTGTGGTATTTAATTGTTTCGCTTATCGCTGCGGTCGGTCGCAGCTGCAACATCAGCGAGCCCAACTGTGTATGCCACAAAATGTGGCAACTAACATGACACTAGACGTGACATGTGATGCGATATGGTTGCACAATTAGAATAATGGCTTAAGTGGGGGTGGCAATCATGTGTTACCTGTGCCCCAACATGATTTTAATGTTTCTCGCTTGCCGCTGAACTTGAATTGATATTTATTTATGAAAAGGAAAACTGGCCGCTTGAAAAAAGAATATAGATACTCTATCCATTTTTATATCTGGCAAATTTCCAAAAATAATAAAAAAGGGACGAGAATAAAAGTGAATCAAGTGGAGCTGTGGAGCTGCTTCGTGTGCTTTTGTGTGTTACATATAAATTTTATAGATTTTCAACGCCTGGCGTGCAATGCTGCCAAATATCCTGAAGCGCTGTGTGCACACACACACACACACACAAACGCACACATACACGTGCACTCACATATGCACTTGCACTGTTCTGTGGCATTTTAAGTGAAAAACGCCATCATCACAGCTTCGTCCACATGCCTTTCTTTTGCATATCCAACTGTGTATCCTTTGCCAACTGTACCTCAACTACACCTACATATGCGGGGCTGTATGTGTGCGTGGCATTGAGTCAAGCTGAGCCATTCAATAACTACGTATGGCTGATTGGAATTTCAATAAAAATACTTTATCTCTGATACACATCGACACACAGACGGACATACACAAAGTTGTGAAACAGACATTGGAAATATCGCTCGATATAATCGGGAGAGAGAATATTTCTGCATGTGCATATTTCGTGTGCAGCTTGTTGTCAATCTAACCACAATCTGCACTCTAACTCCACATTTTATACTAACCTCTTTCTCTCTATCTCTATTTGTCTCTTTCCCTTTAGTACGGTCAGCGTGTGCCAACTGCAGCCTCACCGAGCAACACGAACTCGAGCAGCTCATCTAACACGGGCTCCCAGAGCGGTACACTGAGCACCAGTCTGAGCAACACGACAAACACAAACACCACAATGGGTCCCAACGGTACGGCACAGAATCAAAATCAACAGGGCGGCGAGCAGTTGTCAAAGACAAACCTCTACATACGCGGACTGCAGCAGGGCACCACCGATAAGGATCTGATCAACATGTGTGCACAGTGAGTATCAATTATGCCAAAATACGTTTTAGTAAATTATAATAAAATATGCAAAGAGATAGATAGGCAGTAAAGGGACAGTTCAGAACTCGAAAAAAGGATATTCCAGCTCAAAAGAGGGAGTTATGAGCTTGATAGTTGCAAGTAGATGTAAATCATTACATCTACAATCTACAACGATTTCAAATTTAATACAGCCAACAAATAAGCTTGAGATCTAGCTGTATACCAGTTCTCTCTCCACTTCTCTCATATGAATCATAATAAATGCCTATATTTATGCCCTCTAAATCGAAACCATTTCCATTCGAGTAGGCCTAAGAGATATAATTATTTTTATTGAAGCCAGCCCCGGCCCGGCCTCGCCTGTTAAGCGTAAATCAAAGCAAGTGTCGCATACATGAAATATAGATAATTCAAGTTAAACTGTTGTCATATCGATTCGATTGAAACTATGTTTGGCTGAGTAACCCTTAGCCTGTGCTGCGGGCATGGCCGAAAGCTTAAACTCAATTTGTGCCTCATTCCAGCTGCTAATGAGCAGCTTAGCCTCAGCTCATTCCGCTTCGTTGAATTTCTACAAAGGCCGCCCATATACACATATACAGAATTCAATAGACCCGTGACTATCCGGTCATAGGGCAAGCAACCCCCCAAATAAATGTATATATTTTGTGGGCCCCCATCTCCCGCCTGGCCCTTTGCCCCAGGACGGGGGAAACGAGTTTTAGCAAAACTAAACAAAAATCCACTAATTAGAGCACACGCTTCATCACGGGCATAAAAACAAATAGTAGAACTTCAACTAGAGCCACTTGCAAATGATTATGATGTGGTATATTGTATATATAGCGCATACGCAATGTGGCCTCACTCTATTTAGGCCAACAACAAAATATCCATAAAGAACATATATATGTATGTATATATTTATGAAACTATTAAAGACCACGCACATAAAAATTAATGAAAATAAAAACATCAAACAGGCTTATGGACCGTAGAAGAGGCAAAGGGGAACAAGGCAGCGTAAGTCAAGTCCTGCACAACGAGAGGGCTTACACGAGTTGCGTCTTAGCAGGAAAGGCATGGGACGCAGGCTAATAATTATAAGTCAACTTATTAAATTGAAGGTGAATTTGGCTCTTTTTTTATAGGCTAGACTGGGTTGAGTTGGCTAGCAGCAGTTGGCGGGCCCCTAAGCCCACCCTTTATGCTATTTTTTCACTCAGCTGCAGCTGCTTGACTGCGAGGCAATCAAAATAAGCGGCTTATTTGCTTGGGCAGCTTTAATGTTATTATAACTACATACATACACACACACACACACATATATATATATATATATATATATATATGTGTTTATTATCGATGTCTGTAACTATGCTGATATCGATTTAATTTGCCTCTGGTCCAAGCTCAAATGAGCAATTTCCAACGAAAAATAATTCGTTGCCTACTTTTCAGCGCGCGTTATTAATATTGCATTTTAATGACTATTTAATTGCCTCGGGGGTTATCCTTTTGGCCCACAACACAGAGAAGCGTGACGTTTAGTTCAAATCAACAATAAAACAGAAGGGAAATAATAGAAAAAGTCAAGCCAGCCAACGCCCCACACGCACAGCTTATGGCAATCAAACAGCAGACATTATGAGTTAACATAGAGAGAGAGAGGGAGAGATATAGGAGGGTTCCTTGACATGCAAGAGGCTTGTAATTAGATTTAGCTCTACTTTACATATCTCGTAGCATTTGTCCATTTCGTTGACTAATTCCCCGTTTATTTCCCCCTTACAGATACGGAACAATAATATCAACCAAGGCTATTTTAGATAAAACAACAAACAAATGTAAAGGTATTTTTTTCTTCACCATTCTCATCATTATTTTATTTATGTGTGTTTTTCGTATATGTATTATTAGTATGTGTTATGTAATCAAAAGAGAAAAAAGTATACAAAATAATCGATGATTTCTTTCAAGGTTTTTCTTTTTTCTATTTTTTTTTCTTTTTTAGTATTTTTATAAGTTTATAAATATACGTAGTACTCAAAAGGTCAAAAGGTTATCAGAAGATCTACATATATATCTGTCTCTTACTAATAAAGAGCATATTGGTTCTTTCTCTCTCTCACTGTCTGTTGGCAAAAGCCTTTGAGTACGAGGCATATTTATTACCATTAATTTGTTTTTCTTAGTTTCGTATATAGCTTTTCTGTTCAATCTTTTTGCTCGTTCTCGTTAATTGTGTCTGGTATTTTGATGTATTTATTATTAAAATAAAAATTAATCAATTGGCAGATCAAATTGTCGATTTTTCTCTTCTTCGGCTTTTATTTGATTAATTGGAATTATAATTTTATAATTTCGTACAATTCTTATTTTGCAATCAAATCATTCATGCATTCACCTTTCTACTACTGCACCCCTAAGCCTCCCCCAATATACCCAATATAAATATATATATCTACTATATAATAATACTGCTAATGATATTTATATATTGATAATAACCCACTCCTATAAATATATATATATATATATAAAGTATGCCAGCAAGCAACGAGCTGTATAAATAACTGTGTGCGTGTGTGTGAAAGGCTTTAACTATTCTGTAATTTTATTTATTTGATATATATAAAATATATATGTATATACATAACCGTATATATGTATATATAATATAAAATATATTTTTTACTTATTTACGTAACGATTCCCGTTTGTTCTTGTTATAAGTTACAACAAAAATATGAGAAATTATTAATTTATTTTTACCACTCTCTCTCTCTCTTTCTTTCCACCTCTTTCTGTCTCTTTTCAAACGATATATTTTGTTTTTGTTTTGTTTGTTTTTCATCTCTTTGGAACTTATTTTGCACGTGCGGAAATAATTAAATCTTGAATTAAATCTTTTTTCTTTCGTAAAACTGTGTGAACTTTTAAAATAATAAATAAACTCAATTAAAATACTCTTATTCTACTTATACAAATTATATATATATTTATATATATGTCTTTCAACATGCAATTAAAAAAATTCCACCTCCGCCCCCTGTAAAACAAAATACACAAAACGCAAAAAAAAAAAAAATTAAAAAAATAAAAAAACGAACAACAACGAAAAACGAAAACAAAACAAAAACAAAATATGTTTCTTACAGGTTACGGCTTCGTCGACTTCGAGCAGCCGGCCTACGCTGAGGGGGCCGTCAAGGGACTGCAGGCGAAGGGCGTGCAAGCTCAGATGGCCAAAGTGGGTATCTGGGTGCTTCATAGGCCGGCCATTGTACGTTTGTTTGCATGCAAGTAATACTCACCCCTCACACCGCAAACTATCCTCCTATACCCCTAATCCACTATCCGTAATCCGCAATCCGTAATCCGTATCTAACCTTGTACTAAAATCCACATTTGACAAGTGCCCCAACGTTACCTCCCAACATTACAATTCGTTGACACCACAGCTGCTTCAAATAGCTTTTGTTTTTAAGTGTATTTTTATATTTTTATTATATAAGTATAATATTTTTTTTTTGATTATCTTTTTATATTACTTTTTAAACAACGGAGCAAAGAAGCTTTGCTAAACTAAGTTTTCAACTGCCAATGCAGCTCAAGTTTGCATTTCAATTTGAGTACTTTTGAAGTCTTTGCTATTGCTGCAGCTTAGGCTCACATTTGAATATGTGAAAAACCAAATGAGATTTGACTTTAAATTTGATTTGAAAGTTTTCGTCGCCCCGAAATTTGCATTGCATTTCAAGCAAACCCACGCACAGCAACGAAAGGTCAACTTGCCCACGTTGCTGTTGCTGCTGAGGTATTTCATCAGAGCTGCAAACACATTTGGGGTGCTTCTGCTCTCTGTTCTGTTCTTCTTTTTACTCGTATCCTTTTTCCTTTCATTTCACATTTGCAATTTCAGTTTGCCACAAAGTCGGTCGCAACTTTCTGCGTGGGCTAAATAAATTGCCAACAACATTCATTGTTGTTGTTGCCGCTGAATCTCAATTTAGTTTATTATAATTTAAGTTTTATTTTCAACAAAAACTGAGCCCTTCCCTAAACTTCCCCCAAACCTTAGCCGAAACCCTAGTTTGTAGTGTTGTTAAATTATATATATATATATATATATAAACAGACCTGTATATCGTACTATATATACTATTCCCCCCATTTATACTTGATTCCCACATCTAAACACAAATATTATTCTAGTACATATCCAATTTAGTAATCCACATATAAATCATATTTAGCGTAGCTTATACATGTTTTTATTAACATTCAATTTTGGATATACGTATATGTATCGAACAACGGCAGACTACATAAGAAATATAATGCATTTATTATCGAATATATTCGTAGATAACATAAATTACCTCATCAGCGCTCATCGAGCTTAGCTGCAAAAATGCTAAAAATTAAACATGCATTGAAAATGCGTTTCAATTTAGTGTACATTAAATAATAATTGAAGGCAAATGCATTCATTAATTAATTTGTTTTGTTTATACCCTTCGCTCTCCCTCTCTTTATTATCATCAAAATGGTTTTAATCCACGTTTTTAATCCTCCTTTAGCAGAAATAGAAATACCTATTAGTTTCAACAATTATAAATTGAAATCGAAACTACAAATAAAAAACAATTTAGCGGATTTGTTGGTAAATTAATTGCATTAAAAGCGATGCTTTATTTCCACAATTGATAATTTTTAATAGTCGCCAGGTATACGAATTAGTAATATTAAACTCTAGAAGAAGTAGCTCATATATCGTCTAGTTATCATGTTCAAAGTACAAACAGCTAGCTCATCACAGATATTATTATAGAGGATAGTTAGTAATCGAAGTAACTTCCGCAGTTTATATAGTTTCCCAGATTTGACAAAGAAAAACTGAACTATTTGCTCTTTTGAATAATCTCTAGAAATACATGTACAACATGTATTCTAATATCTGCTAGACTATATAGAACTGTGTATCGGATTTACTTCTGAAACATATGTATATTCATACTTTAGAATCTTTTTATTTAGTTTATGTATTTTTTATAAGATGTAAGAATTGTAAGAAAACTGTTAAAGATAAATAATATATTCAAAGGAAAATGATTAAATATCTGATACCATAAAGTTCGATAAGCTGAAGATTGGAACATTATTTCTATAAAGAGATATGATTTCCTCTCAATGGAACTTATCCAACCTTATAATGTCGCCCGTTGGGGATGTCGTAAATACCCTAGTACAAATATTTTAACCTTTAACAGTTTTCTGCGTATATTTAGATACTAATTTTAGATAAACATAAAGTACTTTCTATTTATACATAGTAAATTATTATATATTTTTGATTTAAGTAGTTAACTTCAGCGCAATAATAAAGTATTAAACCTGAATTGGTTCAACCACAGCATAGAGAAACCCTAATCTGAAAAAAAATCAATATACCTTATAATCTTATAACTCTTCGATTTGTATAGACGCCATCATTAAAAGTATTTAGATACATATTAAAAATTGATTAGATAGAACTGAAGCAATCGATAACTCTGTAAAATTGTAAACGAATCAAGAAAAACTCTATAATCTAATATATATAATTACAAATATATACATAGCTAGAGACGTTAAAGAGGAGCTCATTAAAACGTTTGCCTTTATTTTCTACGTAACGCATTGCAGTCTAACGTAACGTAACGTATAGTAACTACATTAGCTAGAAATATATTTAGCATTGATGACCATTTAATTTTCTCTTTCTATATATAGATCGAAATATATAATCAACATGTATCTCTCAAAAAAAAAAAAAAGAAAAAAAAACTGTACAAATTGTAATCGTATATTTGAAGTTATAGCCAGCCATATAATCAACCTACCAAAGTTTGTTGTTTGAGTACGCAAAATGCTACAAACCTGCGCCGGCCAAAAACTAACTAAGATATCTATATCTATATCTATATATATTAAATACAAATCAAAGAAACCAATAAAATCTAAGTAAAAAAATGAAAATGAAAAGAAAACTCACTCTAAAACTAAGACATACATAAGAGCTCAGGTATTTAACTTAATTAAGTGCACAACTAGGCGACTCTTCATACATACAGTCATGTTACATACATACACATCTAACACTAACTGTATATAAATTTGGATCTAGGTCTATTGGCGAATTCCTTGGAGTTCGTTATGTTCCTTCTCCCTAGGTATTTGATTAATTAAGTAATCGATTAGGTCTTGGCATAACAGATATAAAACTTGCAACATACAACATACAGCATTCTGCATAAGCATTAAGTCAGGCACACTCAACAGACAAACACACACACAGCAACACCCACTCAACAGACACACACACACACACACACACACACATACAGAGCCAGTTACCGATAACAGAAAATGAAAGAAAAATTTACTAAAAATTTTACTAATGACAAAATTTCTACGTTTTAATTTTCTTTCCTCCTCTCTCTCTCTCTCTCTCTATCTCTCTCCTTAAAAATGCGTCGTCTTTGTCGCTCATACATACAAACAAACACACACACATACGAAACACTTACACATCATTAAACACACACACATGCTCACACACATACAACATGCGCTTTTGCCAAAACTGCTTTTGTTTGTGTATGTTAAAATCTTTTGTGTGCAACTTATGAAACGAACCAAAAACAAAAACCAACTAAAACTGATTCGATTGATCCTCCACAACAACAACAACAACAACAAACAACAACAACAACAACACAACACGATGCTATCCTATGCGTACGACACCTACACAGCAACAGGAACAGGATCCCACAAATTTGTATATTGCAAATTTGCCGCCACACTTCAAAGAGACCGATCTGGAGGCAATGCTAGCAAAATATGGTCAAGTCGTTTCCACTAGAATATTGCGCGATCAGCAGATGAACTCAAAGGGTAAGCAAATGGGAAAATATCTTTATTAAATATATATATTTTTAATCTTATTGGATATCCTTTGCAGGTGTTGGCTTTGCACGCATGGAGAGCCGCGAGAAGTGCGAACAAATTATACAAATGTTTAACGGTAACACAATACCGGGTGCCAAAGATCCGCTATTGGTGAAGTTCGCCGATGGCGGTCCCAAAAAGAAGAATCTCTTCAAGACGCCCGATCCGAATGCGCGCGCGTGGCGCGATGTCTCCGCCGAGGGCATACCCGTTGCCTACGATCCGACTATGCAGCAGAATGGCGTTAGCGTCAATGTGGGCACACCCATTGGTGTACCCTATTCGCGTTTTGGTGCCCCCCAGGTGGGTGGATATCCGGTCGCTGGCTCGCAATGGATACCCGGCTATATGATGACACAGCCGATCACTCAGGTAGATGATCAGGTGAGTGACGCATATATTCCATAACTTAGCCACATATGCCCAACATTTATCAGTATTCCTCCTCTGCCCTGCAGTACATGCAAATGGCTGCCGCTCCCCAATTGGGCGTCACCTCGTACAAACCGGAGGCAGTCAACCAGGTGCCCACACGCGGCATTTCGATGATGGTCAGTGGCGACACGGCTGTGCCATATGGAACAATGATGCCGCAGTTGGCCACCCTTCAGATTGGAAACTCCGTAAGTGCTTAATGAGCGTACGAATATGAACAGAATATATATGTTATATATATAGCCAAGGACTACTCAGACAATACTCAAAGATATATATGCATATAAGGATGACAGAGTTAAAGCACTGTCGATAGACAGGCAATCGATCTATCATATTGGCATATTCCATTAGGGGTATTCACTGTCAGCTGTCCTGGCCTAAAGCTGTGCATCTGTTACCTCAATATGATTTAATCATAATACAATCTGAATTGTTTTCCCTATATATTCTATATATTCTGAAATTCTGAAAAATATGCAATATATATCTAGCTACTTTTCAACAATATTCCAATATCTGAGCTGTATTCCTACTAAGAACTTAGATTATTCAATTCTTTTGTCCATATACAACGAGAATCTCCACTCTTTCATCATATATGCATATATGTTTCTATAAACAAGCTTGAGTATATTATCATATATATATATATATATATATATATATATATATATATATATATATATATCATGATCGAGTAGATCAGTAGTGAACAATGATGATCGACATGTATGTGTGTGTCTATCTTTCCTTGTGTGCGTGTGCGAGAGAGATGTTTTTTGCAATTGAATTTGAATGATGTTTGATATATAATTTGTATTCTATATCTGTTCTTTTATTCCATTGTTTTTTCCGTTCTCTTTTCGGTTCCTTTATAGAATTTTTCTCCATCGTTACAGTATATTAGTCCAACTTATCCATATTATGCACCACCACCAACTATTATACCAACAATGCCAATGACAGATTCCGAACAGGCTAGCACAGCTGCATCACCCGACGAGGCATACACACAGTATCCACATCAAGCCGCTCCCAAATAGGTCTTCGCGAGGTGAGTGATGTCTCTCTGTCTCTCAATCTCTCTCTCTCTCTCTTACTCTCTATTCATCACTGTTTCTATTTGAACATCTCTTCCGTCTGTTATTTTGTTGAGCCGCGACTATTCAAGTCTGTGTCTCACTGACTCACTCTCTCTCTCTGTCTCTCTCTCTCTCTCTCTCTCGCTCTGTCTGAGCTCTTCCTCATTCATCTCTGCTTTAGTTGTGCTTAGTTCTTTTGCATTGGTCTCTATAGCGTGCACTCACTGTGTGTGTGCCACCCACTTAGAGCGCTGTAGCTTGCTTTCGTTTGCCAACACTGTTTTTTGCATGTGCTGTGTGTGCTTAAAGTTTTAACCATCTCACGACTTTCACTCCCTGCTCACCCGCCTCCCCAGCATTTCACGATCATTGGTGATATTCTATCCTTTACAATCATCTTTTTTTATACTCTTTATCTCACTCTCTCTCTCTCTCTCTCTCTCTCTCTCTCTCTGTTTCTTTTCTTTCGTTTCGTTTGAGTGCTGCTTGTTGTTGCTTGCCTGTTTGCTTACAAAATCTGTTCTTGACTCTTGAACCGTTTTGAATTCTCTCTCATTACTAAACGAAATTCTGTTTACTTTCAAATTGATTCCTGCGGTCTCACAACTACAACTACAACTACAACTACAACAATTATTTACATACTTAGTATAGTTACTAAGCAGCCTAAACACTGGTAATACATACTAGGTAAATATCATACGAATCATGCTTGCATCTATCAATCATAAGGAACCAACACACATATATATAAATATATAAAGTTGGACTATGTATATGACGTGGTTTCTTGTGGATTCCCAACTTCATTTCATAATAATCCCAATATTTATATATACATTTTTACTAATCTACTTGTATTATTTCAGATAAAATATTTTAGTACCCGATTTGAGTACTATTTAATGGACGCGATCGAGGGTTAGCGTTGGGAGCTTTAAGCGCTGGAATAACAACAATAAAAAAACAACAACAAGAACAACATCTACAACAATAAGAAAAACATCTACAACAACAACAACAACAAAAAGAACAGGAGGAGAAGAATTAACAGGATGTCACATCGGAATGGAAGAAGCAGTTTGATAACAGTAGAAAATGCTGTTCCCTAAAAACAAAACAAAACAAAAATATAATGTTAAAAAAAATAAAGAAAAGCTAGAGAAAGAGAATTAAGAATTATGTATAAAAGATATTGAAGAGCAGTAACAGCAGCAACAACAACAGCAAAGGAAAGAAAAATACATACATAATTGAGTTAAGCAGACGAGCGGAAAAGAGAGCGTAAAAAAGTGAAGAAAAGCAAAGACTAAACTTAAATAATAGAAATTAGTTATACACTAAATAGTATGCTTAAACAACAGCAACAAGAGAACGGGCAAGTAGTAATAGTAGAAAGGGGTCGCAATTTTCATTGAGAGAGCAGAAAAAACTTACCAGAACGGGGCAACATTTTCACGAACACAGAGAAAATACAAAATAATACAAAAAAAAAATAATAATAAATAAATAAATAAAAACAGCAACCAAACACTTGCAACAACAGCAATTTGCAAGCAACAGAAAAATGATAAACAAAATAATGAAAAGAAAACGCAAAAGTCTAGTTAAGTAAATCTATATAAGGAAATACAAGAACTTGCATTCAAACAGCAAAAGGGAAAACAAACGCATGTAAAAAATGTTAGAATACAGAGAAACCACAATACAGAGAAACCACAACTTTGTCACGAATCAAAGCAAAACAAAGGAAAACCCAAGAACCCAAAAAATGTGTGCAATGTATGTTAAACGAAAAACAAAACAAAAACAAAAAACAACATGAAAATGAAATTTAAAAATAAAAACCAAGAAAAAGGCAAATAAAAACAATTTGACAAGTAAAAAAAAAAAAATAATAATAAAAAAAAAAAACAATTGAAAATCAAGCAAAAGCGAATAAATTTATTTTTTATTGTCGTTTATGAAACTAAAGTTGAAATTGAAGAAAACTTAACAAAATGAGAGAAAGAAAATTTTGGTTTTCCAAGATTTTGTATTTTGCTATTTTAATTTGTCTTCAATTCGATTTTAAATGCAATTTTTAAGAGTCAAAAGTGTTGGAAGCACAAAGCTAAGAGAGCGAAAGTTTTACCTCTCCCTCTCTTTTCCCCACTCACTCTCCCACGCGAGAGTTGAGATTGTTTTTCGTTTTGTAAAGAGAAAAAAAAATGTTGAACCCATAAAAGATGGGGAGAAACATTCTTATTTGTTAATTGCAAACGTTTCACACATTTTGTTAATTTGAACAACTGCAAAAGTAAATAAAAATTTGAAGCAGAAAGTTAAAATAAATATAAAAATTGAAAAAAAAAATAAAAATAGATTAAGTACTAGCAAAAATGCAGTAAGCAGCAAATTTAGTAGTTTTTAGAGTCTAACAGATGAAAGATAAAACGATGATAAATGATTCATGAAAGTAATAAGAAAAGCAAGAAAATAATAGCAACAACAAGAAAAGAGAAATAATATGAAATCTTGTACTAGTTTTTAGCATATTTTTGTGCTCATCAGTCGATTTAATGAATTTTTTGTAGCTGTCTACAGTTTTTTTTACCTTTAATTGTGTGTGTTTTTTTCTAGCGACTACAACTAAGATATATTCTTGAATTAAGCAGAAGTCGAAGCCGAGATAGAAGATAGCATAGCGTATTTTTTGTCTGCAGAGCAAAGAGTAAAGAAGATTACGTTTAGGAAATGTTGGCATAGAAAGTGGCAGTTGAAAAGTGCAAGGCAACCAATGAGGCATATACAACAAAAAGAAGAAGAAGAAAAAGAAAACACTTTTTAACAGAATGTAAAAGCGGTTATAAAATTGTAGCAATGTAGTTTAGTTTCATTGTGGCACGTGGAAAACGTAGTGAATTTGTAAGTGGAAAAGGAACCGATCTGTTTTTTTTTAAATATAAATTGATTGGAATGCAAGCAGAACAACGGGCGAGCGTAGCAGACAGCAGTAGCAGAAATGAAAGCAAAAAAACAAAGCAAATTAATGTTAAACAAAAATTAAATAAAAATAAAAAAAAATATATGTTTAGTAAAGTAGCATTAAGAAGAAAAAAATAGAAAAAAGATAATGCAGCAGCGATTATTTCTTTAATGTCTTAAGTGTAAGTCTTAAAAACAACAAAACAAAACAAAATAGTCGATGGGTTGATAGATCGTTAGATCAAAAGATCATTATAGACAGACAGGCAGCACAGTGTTTGAATTTGAAGCCTAGCGTATTTATTTTCTTTGACAAACACACACACACACACTCATATAACCCACACACACACATTGTATTTGTGATTTAACTGAATGAATTATTGATTTATAAAACAAGTGAGTTGGACTGGCTTTGAGAATCTCAGAGAGAGGCCCTTGCAAATAGAGAGAGAGAGAATTTGAGATTCAGCAAGTTTCCAGCAGGGATTTAACTTTTCATTATTCACGCACACACACACACACACACACACTTTCACATACACACAAACATTCCTGAGCAAAGTCTTTGATTTTTCATATGTATGTATGTTAACTATGTTACATATATGATTTGGCATCATATGGATTGCCTATATGCTAACAATCTATCTATATATATAAATATATATATATATAAATATATATATATATATAAACAAATGAAAACACAACGCCAAAAGTCTTCCTAAGCCTAAACCAAAACAAAAAGTGCAGTGCATGTTTTCCTATCATAAAGAACAACAACAAGAACTATCGTAGATATGATTTATATACTCTCTCTTTCTTTTTAATTTGTACGATATGTATTTTGCTTTAGACTGAATACCAAAATGGGAAACGAAACAATAAGAGAAAACAAATTAAATTCAGGATCGAAAAACCTCACACACGCAACACACCGACACACAGACACACTATAGTAGCAAGCGTCTCAGCAAAGATCAGCAGCAAGAAAAATCAGCAAATGGGGCAAAGAAATATTTTGCATAAACATTCCAAGAGCAAACAACACAAAAAGAACTAAGCCAATTTTTATATACAAATTGAATATTTGTAGAGAAAAAAACATAAGACGCCACTGCAAAAACAGGGAAAACCAACCAACATCAACTGGAAAAACAAGAATCACAAATACAACTAAAATTTCAAGAGTTTTGTTTTTGAGTTTTCATATAGCTCACATTTGTCTTCTCTCAGCCCACTCTCCCACAGACACACACACATCCGCCCTTCGACAGCCCCTACTTTTAGTTTCTATATTTCTATTTTACACAAGTGCAATTTTTCGATTTCGTTCGATTTTCAAATATTTATTTTTGAAATTAAATTTTTTTTACAAACATTTTTGCGCTGTTTTTAGGAAGAATAAAAAACATTCAACTTTAGGTTATTTATAAACGGAAAGAAGATCGTGAGAGAAAGAAAGAAGTAGGGAAAAAGAAAGAGACGAATCTTAGCTGCAAGAGTTTAGAAAACCTTAGTTTTAAGCCAAGTTAACGGGGAAGACTACAAAGAGCCCCGCAAAAAGCATAAAACACATGTTGTAGATGATTATAAAAGAAAGAAATAAACATAAAGAGGACGAAGATGAGCAGGCAGATTGTGGCTAAGGATTAGGAGTAGGAGTAGGAGTAGAACTAGTAGGAGAGACAACAGCAACAACAACTTAGTAACTAAGATCAAAGCACTAGAGTTTAAGTTTAGCTGAGCTAAGTATAGATTTGACAAGAGCGTTGCGTTGATTAAGGACAACAAGAAGAAGGAGAGACGAAAGAAGAAGAAAGCAGCAGCAGAATAGTATGTGAAGTGTAGTTGATGTAGGAAATATGATTTTTAATTGGTAGTAATTAGTTGATTAGATTGAAGAAGAAGGGAAGGTGACGACGACGAGTGGATAGAGCAAGGCAGAAAGAAAGAGCGGAGGAATAGAAATTTGTAGTTTTTGTGTAGTTAGAGAGGCGTAAACAGTGTTGGTAAACGACGGGTCGTCAAGTTCGGGTTAGTTTTAATCTTGCATATAGGTTCGATTCACAGACCGATCGATCGTTCGATCGTCTATTTGACAAGCAGCAGAGAGAAGTTTATTATATATGTATACATATATATTTTTTTTTATTGCAATTTTTTATTCTATTTCTGACAAAAAAAAAATCTTAAAGAAAAAAGAATTTGTTTGTTTTGCGTCTGTATTTTGTTTTAATTTAATGCGTTTTACTTTAGTTTTTTAACTAATTTTAAGTAGTTAATTTATTATTTGTCGTAAAAGTAAACAAATCATTGAACATATAAGCAACAACAACACGGAGAAGAAGCAGAATCCTTTGAAATTTTGCCTGTTGCTCTCACAATTTGAGGAGCGAAAGCGGAAAAGAAATTAAAATTGAAGAATATGTTGAAGTAATTTTTAAAACAAATGTCTAGTGCGTAAAATTGAAAGCTAAACAACAACAAAAAAAAACTTTGAATAAAAAACTTAAAAACAAAAACCAAAAAAAAAAATAAATAAAAAGAATTCGAACTGTTTTTCATTTAAGTTGAAGTTTTGTGTTTGACATCATTTGCTTCATTGTTTCTCATATGTTTTGTTACACCCCCGCCCCCTCGACCTTGTTTATAGTTAAATGTTTGCTATATATAAGTTGGCGAGTTGACTTAATTGAACTCGAACTCCAAACTAGTTTCCAGTAACAAATTATAAATGAATTGAATTGTGTTTTAAACAAAGGGCAAAAGAACAACTTAGACAGCTAAGTCGGCGGCAAGTGAAAATGGAAAATAGAAAAGCATAAATATGAGAAGAAAAACATTTTTTAATTAAGCCAATTTAAGGAAATGATGAATATATATATATTTTTTTGAAACTTTTTTGACGAAACCAAAAAACAAAAAAAAAACGAAACGAAAACAAAAACAAAGAAAAGAGAGAAGAGAGAAACACATTAAATAAATGCATATAAAGAAAGGTTTAAGACGGAAAGATCTAATAAATGATTAAATGCAGGCAAATAGAAGTAAACAACAACAACATCGTAGTGAAAGGTCAAGAAACAAGCTCATTAAATTTAAAAATAAAAAAAACCAAAAGGTAAAGAAAAAGCAAAAACGACGACAAAAGCGTAAAAATGTAGTTCTAAGTAAAACTTTAAAGTAAACATTAAAACACAGCAAAAAAAAAAGAAATAAATAAATAAAAAATAAGAAGCTCGCGCAAAGAAGCAGCTAATTAAACTTAGATGAAAAATGATAAAAAATAAATGATAGAAAACTAAAAAAAAAAAAAAAACACATTAACAAGTTAAGATGAATGATCAGCGTTCAGCCGGACGCAAAGTAAAATGTAAATTTCGCTTGTTGCTATTTTTAAGTTTTAAATCAAAGTCTTTTAAAGAACTTTATTCATTTCTCTTGTAAAACGATAAAACGTGAAGCTAACTATATCTCCTCTCTTTGTAACTCTCCACAACAAAAACAAAACAACAAAAAATATTTAAAAAAAAAAAAGACAAAGATAACCCCTTTCGAATCTCTGTGTATTTTTTAAGGTATTATTTTTTGCATCAATGTGACGCTTGAAAGCATTTTTTACGTGCATATGGAAAAGAATTGTATTTAAACACTAGTAAAAAGCAAACAACAAAAACAAAGATAAAGGTAAAGATAAAGCTAAAGATAAAGAAGATAAGCAAACGATGCAAACAACTTTGCTAAAACTTTCAAATTTATAATGCGTACTTTTTGTGCGCTAAAAACTTTAATGCAAAAAATCATACATTAAAACAAAACAAAAGCAAAAATATTGGAGCTAAGGAGATAAAGTTTAAATGGAAAAAGAAAAAAAAAATTAAATGAAAAAAAGAAAAAAAAAATTAGTTTAAGCAAAACATTTTGCAGCTTTTGTGCTTATTTCGCTTAAGAAAAGTAAGACTAGTTGAAAAAAAGAAAAAAAATTAAATCTAATTGTAAGTAATGAAAAAAATAAAAGAAACGAGAAAACTTGGTGGAGTTGCAGGTGAGCGCAGGTGCAGCAAGGACGTGCAGCAAAGCATTAAACAGAAAATAGCAAAAGATTAAAAAAAAGAAAAAACAACAACATGAAGAACATACAAAGTAAAAATGTCTCTTTAAAAACACTAAAGAGCAAATGCTGTCATCCAAAACAAAAAAAAAAAAAAAACAAAAAAAACCAAAAAAAAAGAAACTGAACTTTTTCTGAATCAATAAAAAACAAATTGATTTTCTGTAAGAAAACAAATTGCGATTGATGTTTTTAATTTAAAGCGGGTTTATGTGAAGGAATGGAAAGGGTTTCTCCCACTGGCTGAAGGATCAATAACATGATTTGAGGGTGGTTGCTGCTGAGACACCCCTAACAATTGAGGTCTTTTGGGTGTGGGTAAATGGCCGCAGGAAACAAGTTCACACAGCTCCAAGCCTTTCAGGCTGGACCCGTCATATCTGCGCTGGCCGGAACTTCCCCTAAAATACGCAACTGTGGGGGGCGGGCAAAATATGAAAAGCCTACGGCACACTCATGCAAACAGACGTATACATGTATGTCTGTGTGTGTACGTATCTATGTGTGTGCGTGTGTGTGTGTGTGTGCGTCTGTGTGTGTTTGTGTGCGCGTAAAGCCGTAAGGATGAACCGAAAAATGTTGACAGCAGTTCAGCCTACATGTTTTGCTGCGAACCTGTTCGTTTGACTTGTTTGATGGTTTTATGAGTGTCAAAACTCGACAGCTTAATAGACGTTTTTATGACAGCAATCGCATTTTCATTGTTATTGTAATGAGAGACAGGGGTGACTGTAACACGTAAGTGTGCTTCATGCCACATACCACCACACGCACTAGGAGCAAGGGATGCTGTAAGAGCCGCCAGCAAAGCTTCCACTTCCACTTCCACTCCCACTCACTACGCTCCCTGTAAAGCCAGCGCACACAACAGGCACTCAACCATACACACAGGCATGCGTACACATGTATATATACGCACAGAGCTGGTCTGTAGGTATGCACGTTTGTATTTACTTATGTTGCTGCTACAAAAGCAAAACTGGCTGCGGCGAACCGGCACACCGGCATCGGCATCGGCACCGGCACCGGCATCGGCACAAGCCCAACAACGACGCCGGCATGCGTGTGCCTGTGTGCGTGAGTGTGAGTGTGAGAGCGCCTCTTGCACTCACTCTCTGGCTGTGACAAAGCAATGTAAACAACAATAACTACAGCGCGCGCACACATACAGTCACACGCACGCGTGTATGCCTTGTTGTTTACTTGCTTACCGTTATTTCGTTTTGTTCTCTCGACTATGCTGTGACGCTGCTGAGCGTTTCTGTTCGCCTGCTCATTTGTTGTTTTTTGTAGTAGTTGTGTGTGACGACGAGACCGACGGCAGTGTTAGAGAAGGCATTGCCATCGTGTGGACCCACAGTATGAGTTCAGCGGGACAAGCAGAAGGTTGTGCTGTAGAGCTGCTGCCCAGCAATTTATTATACCACTGTTTTGTGGTATGCTATGGGTACTATTAATAAATATAAGTAAATAGTTAATTTATATAGTTCATTTCGTTTATTTATTTTAAATGTTTAAACAAAGCCGCGTTAGCTTCAGCCACACATAACTCAAGCAACCTAATGAAAAGTCTGGCAGCTTCGTTCAACTCCATGACCCATAGATGGCGCTATGAACTATGAAGAAAAATGAAGGCATCTACAATTTTGAATTAAAAATTCGAACATACATATTAATTTGAATTTCTATTTAGTTTTTATTTGTTTCATTTCGTACAGACTCTTATGCATGCAATTTTAATTGTTCGTAAGCTATATTTTAAACAATATAAACCTAGCTTAAGATCATGCGAGCGCAGAGCGCAGATTTAATCGTACAAAATATGAAGACCGCTAACTGTTAAGTGTTAACTGTTTAATTAGATTTCATTCACTGTTTACCGCTATTGCCACATATTTTAATTGTAATTGAATTTGGTTAAACAAGAAGATGTTGCCATGGAAACGATGATAATTGTCGCGCTTGCAAACCGTTAACAAATTAATGCTAAGAACCGAACTATTTAAAAACAAAATCATACAAAAATCTTTACACACATGATGATGGCCTTTCCCTCTGTTTCACTTGCCACCAAAGCCGCCCATCAGGTTCCCCAGTCCGCCGAGTCCACCCGCCGCGCCCTGTTGTAGCTGTCGCATCATATTCTGCAGGCCGCCAACGCCGCCCATTTGCTGTAGCATGCGGGGATCAATCATTTTGGCCATCTGCTGATTGAGCTTGGCCATTTGCGTGGGATTCACATTTTTAGTCATGTCGCCTTGCTTGAAGAGGCCCTTAACGCCGCCCATTTTCTTAACAACTGCTGCAAATTTTGTGTAGTGTGCTATCAGCTCCTTGACCTCCCGCTCAATGACTCCTGCACCATGTGCCACTCGGATGCAGCGTGTGGGCTGCTTGCTGAACAGCTTCGCCCCATCTCGGTTATCCAGTTCACTGTCGGACATACTGTCGATCATTGTCATCATG
Source organism: Drosophila fulvimacula (assembly GCA_035045555.1). Lineage (NCBI taxonomy): Eukaryota > Metazoa > Arthropoda > Insecta > Diptera > Drosophilidae > Drosophila > Drosophila fulvimacula. The sequence continues at coordinate 13,834,682 of JAWNOX010000203.1, read as the reverse complement.
CGCTTGATGCGCGCCATCGACTCTTGCTCGCCGCCCTTGGTCATGAAGTCCTGCGAGAATCCGGGTATCATGTTCATGATCTGTGAGAAAGGTCCCATTTTCAAGATATTCTGGAACTGTTCGTACATGTCGCGTATGGTGAAATGGCCGTGCTTAATCTTCTCCAGCAGCTCATCGTTGCCATCCAGTTTCAGTTCATTCACCTGTAGAGCAGAGTAAATACTTAGTTAATTACTAAGAGAATGTTGTGTGGTAGTTACCTTGTCTATCAGTCCCTCAATGTCACCCATGCCCAGCAGCTTGCTCACAAATGGTTTCGTTTTGAAGGGCTCCAAGTCGTCAATGTGCTCGCCAGTGCCAATAAATATGATGGGTGACTGAGTGGCAGCCACAGCAGAGAGAGCACCACCACCCTTAGCATGACCGTCTAACTTTGTGATGATCACGGAACCGATATCGACTTTGTCCTTGAAGGCCTTCGCTTGAGCTTCGCAAGCCTGTCCAATCGTTGCATCCATCACAAAGATGATGTTGTCGGGGCTAACAGCATTTGCAACCGCCAACATTTCCTCGAACAGCGACTCTTCTTGCTTATGTCTGCCCGATGTGTCCACAATAATCATTTCGAATCCTTCGCGCTTGAACATGTCCACTCCCTCTTGTGCTATGACGACGGGATCGATTTCTGTATAGCTGCCATAGAATGGGATACGCGCCTTGGTCGCGTTCTGCTTGATCTGATCGTAGGCACCGGCACGGAATGTGTCCGCGCACACGAGGCACGACTTCCAATTACGTTTCTGGTAGTGATAGGCTAGCTTAGTACATGTGGTTGTTTTGCCGGAGCCCTGCAAGCCCACGAACATGATCACATTGGCCTTGCCTTTGACTGGCTGATATGGCTTTACACCCGGATCCACCAGTTTGACGAGCTCCTTGAATACTGCGGACTGTATCATGCGGCGCTTATTCAATCCTCCGGCCATCTCATCAAAGTCAATGACTGCTCGTACATTCTCGCGCAGCTGCTTCACCTGTCGTATGTTTACATCGGCCTCCAGCAGGGCAGCGCATATCTCTTTGAGCATAGCACTTAGGGCTTCCTCATTGATGACGGTGGCTTTGCTGAGCGAGTGCAGCGCCGTCGTTATCTTTCGTCCTAAATCAGCTAAAACCATCTTGGCGTCTTACGTAAAACGTTAACTGTATTGCAGCGGCGTGCGTTTTAATTTAGTTGCCTTATTTGCAAAACAAAACATGCGAATTGAAAACGAGTTAACTTTTGATTTTCTCTGACACGTCAAATGTCGAACACAAAGAAGAAGTTGAGACTGACAGTCAAATGGACATGTGCAAGTGTCAAAACAATGCGAGTGTGAGTAGGTGTGACTGTCAAATACTTGGCAGTCAGCTGTTTGCTTTCGCTGTGAATGGCAGTCATGCTGGTGTCTTCTTTTAAAATTAACGCGCTTTATTTGCATTTAATAAATTAATGGGCGTTAAGGAGTTATGGAGCATTTTAACACCATATGCAGATCGCAAACCAATATGCGAACTACGCGGAAAGAAGGTGGCCATCGATCTGGCTGGATGGGTTTGCGAAAGTCTTAATGTTGTTGATTATTTTGTGCATCCGCGGCATCATTTGAAGTAGGTGAATAAATGATTTATAAATATATAAATTTACTTGGCATCTATTTACAGGAATCTCTTTTTTCGAACATGTTACCTTATTTGGGAACAGGTCACCCCAGTGTTTGTATTGGAAGGAGTCGCGCCGAAGCTGAAAAGCCAGGTAATAGCTAAACGGAATGAGCTGCAATTTCGTGGTGTACGACCCAAGGATAAGGAGAAGGATGCAGCAGCGCCCACACAGGCTGCAGCCAAAACCGACAAAGGACGCACACGTTTCAACCATGTGCTCAAACAGTGCGAGAATCTATTACTGTCTATGGGCATACAATGCATTCAAGGACCAGGCGAAGCTGAAGCATATTGTGCATTTCTTAACAAGCATGGCGTGAGTCTAGTTGCTAACATTGAGTGGTTAAATTAATAATACTGATATACCCAAGTTAGTTGATGGTGTCATTAGCCAGGATTCCGACTGCTTTGCATATGGCGCAGTGCGTGTCTATCGCAACTTTTCGGTGTCCACGCAGGGCGCTCAGGCAGCAGCTGGTGGTGCTGTGGATATTTATGATATGCGGGAGATTTGCAATCACATGGACTTCGGACAAAATAAAGTAATTGTAATGGCGTTGCTCTGTGGCTGCGATTATTGCCCCGATGGCATAGGTGGCATAGGAAAGGATGGAGTGCTTAAACTATTTAACAAGTACAAGGAATCTGATATATTGGAGAGGTGAGTCATTTTTTGGTATGCATATAATTTTCACCAAAAATGTATTTTTTAGCTTGCGCAATTGGCGTTTCGAGACGGACAAATATAATGCACTGGAGCTGCGTGTGGACGACAAATCTATTTGCAGCAATTGTGGACACATTGGACGCACACAAAGCCATACCAAAAGTGGGTGTGGTGTCTGTCGCACGAATCGCGGCTGTAATGAAAGCCTATGGAAGTGAGTCTTAGTCTTAACGGCTGTGTACCTTAAACTTAACTTCCTATTTTCCTCAGAGAACAACGGTTGTCTATCAAGGCGGAGCTGACATTGCGCAAAAAGGCTTTGCTAGATGCTACCTTTCCCAATGAAGAGATCATATCAGAGTTTCTTACTCAGCCTGGGAAACTTCCAAATTTGAAGCTGGACTGGCGGCAGCCGAATATCGTGAAATTCATCAAACAAATTGGACACCTTTTGCAGTGGCCAGAAATCTATTGCTTTCAAAAGTTTTTTCCTTTGCTGACGCGTTGGCAGGTGCAGCAGCCAAACGACGCCCCAGTTCTGACCCAACCCCGAGAGATTATTAAGAAGCGCACAGTGAAAGGAGTTCCTAGCCTGGAACTAGTCTGGGAAGATACTCACGGCTGTTTCGAGGGACTTATACCACAGGATCAAATTGAAGAATTCAAACTGGAACATCCAATGGGTGTGGAGGAACTTTACTGCACTGTTGAGCCATTGGACATGTTGCAGGCTGCTTATCCAGATTTGGTAGCCGTTTTTATGAAATCCAAGGAGAAGCCACCCAAAAAGACAGCCACTCGCAAAAAGAAAGCCAATTCAAATACGCCACTAAGTGCACTTGAGAATCTGTCGGATTTGGCCACGGCAACTACAGAGATTATCACGAAGCCCAAGCGTGCTAAAAAGAAGATGCCGGTTGATCCACCAACGCATGCGCAAAAAACAATGCAGCAATTCTTTAAGCAAAAGGAGAATACACCAATTAAGCCCTCTCGTCAGTTGGCAAACCAATGTTCCACGCCGCTTAACAAGCATTTGCCCTCTGATTTGGAGAGTGATGGCGAATTCGATATGTCCGACATTATAAATGGCATCGTTTCCAATCCGCAAGCAATGCCTGCTGTGACCAAGCACGAAGGATATCAGCTACACTATGAACCTTTGGCTGAGGATTTGAGCCTTCGCTTAGCTCAGCTTAACTTGGATAAGCACGAAGTGCCACACCAACAAAGCTTAATGTTAGATGACGGAGATTTATTGGTTCAAAAGCGACGCGATATCTCCATTAGTACTGAGTGCATGCCATTGGCCAAACGCTACTCACTAGACGACAGTTTTGATCTCTTGGTCAAGGGCGATCTTAAAAAAGTTCCACATCTGATCAGAACGCCCGTGGAGCGTTTCAAGCAGCAGCATCGTCTGTCCACTAAGAAGGAGTCTCATAGTCCGCAACATCTGCCGTCCATCGAGACAACAGCAAATTTCAGCTACTTCTTTAACCAAAGTGTTGAGGGGGCAGATGCCTTCGAGCAATTGATGGAGTCAAGCTTGAAGCACTCGGAACAGGATTTGGTGGTAATCAGTGACAGCGATTAAGTTTTTTTTTATGTACATCTAATAGTCTGCAATATATTCTCGCTAACAATGGCAAACTTAAAGCTTCACTTTGTTCTATGGCGAATTAGAACTCCAAATAACGTTTGGCATAGAGTTGGGCATTGCTCATCGCCTGCTCCAGTTGTTCCTCAAACTGTGTGGTAACCTTGCGTCCTTTCATGTTGCAGACGATTTCGGCATTCTGACCCTTGGGCGCTGCCACATGACCATTAAATGTTTCTGCAAAGGACTGCAGCCAAAGCGAAGCATTAAATTGCTTGCTTATGCAGTTCTGCAAATATGGAAAATAGGGGAATAATATTACGTTTACTTATGAGATTGAGTGAATTTACCTGCGGCACACAGCAGCGCGCTTTGACTATGTTATCACACATGCTAACAACCAGAATGGGACGATCGGTGCATAGTTTAGTGGCACGTTGCAATGGAATCTCCTCAACCAGCGCAGAACTGCTTATAAAGTGTAGGATGTAGGGGTGCGTATCAAGCGGCTTTTCGAGTAATACATTTCGCATTTCCACTTCCACAAATTCTCTGTAACAATAGACATTAATTTCTTTGTAAGAAAGCAATTCGATACACTTACTTGAGGGTTGTGCGCGATGTCTCCTTAAGTCTACGTAACATTTCATTGATGCGATCGAGCGTGTCCATCTTGAAAGCGTAGGGCAGCTTTATGTCCGAGTGCAATATGTTGTGTCGTATCGTCTGTAGCTCAGTTTCAGTAGCATTTGTCAATTTGTCCGTTTGGAACTGATTTTCTAGAACATCGACACGATGACGCAGCAGCGCTGCTGTTTTTAGAACCTGTTCGAGATTAAGAAATATTAGTTATAAAAGTTAGGAACAATGTCTCGATAAACTTACATTCTCTGCCGCTTGTCCAGCTACAGCCGTAAAGGCATATCGGGCTCTATTGGTTTGCTTAAGATTGACTATGCAGAAGCAGGACATCTCCTTCGTGTTGGTTACATGTGTGCCGCAGCACAGTTCCTTAGAGCTCAGATTAAGCTCCGGGCATTGCACATTAATGAGACGCAGGCCTTGCTCGGGGTAAACCTCTCCTGGCACCATAGTTATATCATTCTGCTGTAGCACATCGGCTGCGCTGAGCTGATGCACTTGGACGGGCGTGGCGGAGCAGATAGTGCGGCTGTATACAGAAAGTTAATTGGTTAAATAATGGTGTGGAAGGGTATCAGAGCTTTATTCACTTGATTAGATCTTCTATGTGCTGCACATCGGCTTTGCTTATGCGTTTGCCCAAGAGGCCCAGCTCCAGTTTGCACTGCTCATTGCTAACCGCGCTGGAAACCTGATATGTCACCTTATTGAAGAGAGATCGTATGGCGGCGTTCAGCAAATGGGTGGCTATAAAAGGGGTATTAATTCAAACAACTTGTATTCCCTGTTAATTTGTAGTACCTACCTGTGTGATGGCACGTATTCAACTGGCGCTGCTTGGCATCTACTTCGAGCTGCACCTCGTCGCCGACGGCCAGGTCCAAGCCGTCGCTGGGCGTGTTCAGGCGGCAAATATGCACCACGCACTCATTGAGATGCTTTACACCAACTACTTCTAGCTGATGGGGTTCTTCTGGCTTGTGCTTATTGCGCACCATCAGCTTGCCAAGATCTGATTGCTGCCCACCAGACTCGAAATAGAAATTACTAGCAGCTGTGACAATTGAGAGCGAATTGAATGACTCCTCTGGACGTACACGTGATACCTCAGATTCATCTTGCAGAATGCCCATCACGCAACTTTTGAGCATGGGAATCGTATACGTTTCATTTTCCTCATCATAGCTGTATATATATTTGTAGCTGTTGTCTGTAGATGCCAGTCGCTTAGTGAGCTGCGCTTGTGCGTCTGCGATCCGCTGTTGAAGTGCCAGGTTGAAGTCGCCACTGCTTTGCTTTGTTTCCTTGGTTCTTAGCTTGGCAAGAGCCAGTTCGGCACGATAACGTTCCAAATCACAGTTCATATTCTCCAGCTCAGCTAGCTTCAGAAAACTCTCCTCGGTCAAGCCATAGGTGTCCGTCAGCTTGTACAGGAACTCGCCTGGTATCGTGTTATTGGGAAAATTTGAGCGTTGCACTTGAAATTCTCGATAGGCGGGAACAAAGCCAGGACACTCCATTAGATCAATGTCATCCAGTTTGGGAAACTCAGTTAGCACCTCAGCAAAAGCCTTAGATGAACTCTCACGCAGATTTTTGTACACTTCCTGCTCATGGGCAATCAAGTCGATAACAGCCTGCTGTTTGCTCGACATTTCCGGATAAGCCTCGCCGAGCGTCTCAACCACAATAGGCACCAGCTGTGACAGAAGCTTGTCATGAGCAAAGACTTGCTCCGAAATGCTCAGCGCTTTTCGTAGCACCCGACGTAATTTTTGACTGTGTGTGTAGAAAATGTTTTAGTTGTGAAAGAAGTTTATTCAGCAACTCACTTTTGATCCGGCAACATGCCGTCGGCCAAGCAAGCTGTAACCATGCGTGCATGGTCAGCAAGTATTCTGTAGCTTGTGTCAAGCAGTGCGGCGTTCCGAGCTTCGGGAAAGCTGCCCGCATACACAGGTGCTTTAGATAGCTAATTAAACAAAGGCTAAATTTCAGCCGCTAATTACTTCAATATATAAACTTACGCTGTGTATGGCATCGAATAAAGGTGTGAAGAGATCCGTGTCGTAATTGGAGGATTTGTTTTGAAGCAGTGCTGCTAAACGCTCAAAGCCCATGCCCGTGTCGACGTGCTGAGCGGGCAATTGCGTTATGCTACCATCTGCATTGCTACCCATATCAAGTATTTGATTGAATATTAAATTTCTAATTGCAATCGCTAGCCACTTACCGATTGTATTGTATAAACACCAAATTCCACAGCTCAGTGAGGTCAGCACGACCCGCGTTCACTAGCTTTGCGCGCTCCTCAACGCTGGTTGGACCCGAAGCAGGTCTGTGATCTATGTGTATTTCAGTGCAGGGTCCACAAGGACCGGTTGTGCCCATTTCCCAGAAGTTATCCTTGCAGCCGAAAGGCAAGATGCGTGCAGCCGGAAAGCTGTTGGGAAAAAATGGTAAAATTTCTTGAATTATGAAGATTATGTAATCAATTATCATTTACCCCAAGCTCCTCCAAATTTCGAAGCATTCCAAGTCGGCTGGTATTCCAAGCAGCTTATCGCCGGCAAAGTAGGTGACATACAAACGCGAAGGATCAATGTTGTAGGGGCCGCGCAGCAGCTCCAAGGCCATTGCACAAGCTTCACGCTGTAAGAGATTTATAAAGTGTCATGTCAGCATATAGATGCAATTGTATTCACCTTGAAGTAATCACCAAATGACCAGTTGCCTAGCATCTCGAAGAACGTGTGATGGTATCCATCCTGACCCACAACGGATAAGTCATTGTGCTTGCCACCGACTCGTACACACTTCTGGGAATTGACGACGCGTTTGTACGGTGGTTCAGCTGTGCCGAGAAAAATGGATTTGAACTAAAGCAAGGCGGCTGATTAGTGCACAATGGATTAATAAAATTAACAATGCTTGACATTTACCTGGTTCATGCCCGCATTGACAAATGCGACGGTGGGATCGCAGAAGGGCACAACCGGACTGGAGCGCACGAATTTGTGTTCATGGTTGACAGTAAAGTAATCGATGAATGTTTTGCGTATTTCGCGTGCTGTGAGCACACGCTGTAGCTTTTTGGCCGAATTGTACATGCCAAATTAATTGCAGTCTTAATTACATGCGAGAGCAATGCGGTCCCAGCAGCTGAGCCGGTAATTAAACAACCGAATCAGATCAGAATCGCACACAGCTGATCAGAATTGTTGTTCGCATGTGAACGTGTTGACATTCGCGTGTGAACGCATGGCATTGGTGTTCTATTTTTTGGCTGAAGCAACAGCTGCATATTTTGATTAAAATATGCACCGAACAAGAATAAAGGAACAACAAAAATAAACTTGTGCTATGTGAAAAAAATCATTAAAAATACCAATAACACTTTATACTGTTCGGTGCAACTAAATTATAGAGTGTTAAGTATTATTACATTTGAACTTTGACACTGTCGTTTTAAATCCGCTTTCACTTTTATCCAAGATTTTACCATAACCAAAAACGGCAGCAATAAAACGACGTAGTATAAATTACATTGCCTAAGTACAAATATCATCTACCACAACGAAAACAAATTTTAAGTGTCAAGATGGCAACTAAACGACGCCCACTACGTCCAAATACTGGGCCTGGTCAACCTAGCGGTTCCAATATGAACTTTCGACCTGGTGGACCCGATATAACACGATCCGAAGCGCGGGGCACGCGTCCAACTGCTGCGCCCACCAGCATACGTGAAATTCTAGTCATGGGAGTCATTCATCTGTGCAAAAAGACAATATTCTTTAATACCGACCTCAAAGTGGCTTTATATTTGGGTAGTTTATTCATCATCTCGCTCATAGGCGACTTCTTGCCGTTTCCCAAAACATACTTCGCCCGCTCCGACAACCTGTTCAATCTGTACTTTGTTAAAGTGGGCTGGGGCTGGACCCTACTATTCGCAGTGCCCTTTGCCGTGCTCTCCGCCTACACAATTACCTGTGGCGACATGAAACGCATGTTAAGACATCACTTTCCACGGATTGTGATTGCTACTTTCTTCTGGTTCTTCTGGACAAAGCTCTTTAATGTTGTAGAAACCTCATATGGTCGCTGTACCACTAAAGGTAAGTTTAGCATATACTGAGTACTTAGATTAATACTGATATTTGATTGCTTGTAGGCTTCCCGAGCAAATCCAGCTGCCTGAAAGCCGGCCATTTATGGCAGGGCTTCGACATCTCTGGCCATGCGTTTATTCTAATTCACTCGAGTCTGGTGCTGATCGAGGAGGCGCGACCCATCATCAAGTGGGAGACGATCAAGGAGCATCTAAGAAACGAGCTGCACAATCGTAGCGTCTCCGAGCAGTCAAGCAGCAATCCGTTGCGCAGCCTAAACGATGAGCAAATACGTAGTCTACAGTTTCTCTACTCGCGACTGACGCCCATCATTCGCACCTTGTTCATTGGCATGGCAGGTCTGCAACTGCTATGGGACATTATGTTGGTGGGCACAATGTTGTACTATCACCGCATGATCGAGAAGGTCATCAGTGGCATAATTGCCATTCTGACGTGGTACTTTACGTATCGCTTCTGGTATCCAACCAACGGGCTGCTACCCGAGGCTCCTGGCAATGGAATTTTCTACTACCAGCGTGAGAACTTACCCTTTAGGCGACCAACGCATTTACACACCTCCACGACAGCTGGCAGCAGTCAGTCATCGGCCAGTGGACAGAAGGCTAACCCCAATGGCAGTGGTCAGTGGTCAGCGAGCAGACTGAGCAGCCAACCAACGCAACAGCAACAGCAGCAGATACCCACTTTCATGGGCATGCCGTTGTTCACCAATGCAAAGGCAGCCACTGCAGCAGCCAGTTTGCTGCAGACGGATCAGCTCAAGCGGGAGCAGCAAGCGGGTGTGGAGAGCTAAACCCAGGCTTTTATACGACCCAGCAACAGAAACAGGAATTGAATTATATTATGGATAGGGAATCATTTTAACCGGTAGTGGCTAGCGAAATCTTTTGTACCAAATAGAACTTAATACCAAATGATTTTTATAAACACGAATGTACAATGATATCAGTAATTTTGAGGCTCGCACTGTACTGCGGTGCACTGTTCATAGTTCATAGTTCATTGGGGTCTCGACGATCCGCTCTTTCACTCATTCTCTCTTGCTCACTGTTTCTGCCTTCCGCATCTTGCTTGCATTGTTACCACGTAGACTTAAGCGTTCTTTTGTTTGTGTTTATATGTGCCCAACTTTAACAATAACAATAAAACAATTGTTAACAAACATCTTGCCGCCTACTTATGCGCAAAGGCTGCGAACATGGCCATACCCAAGAAACCGGCGGTCGCTCCCAGCTTGTAATTGGCAGGCGTCATACTCCACATTTCCTTCAGTATCTCAAAGTTGCTGCTAGGCATCAGCTTGTGGTACGAGGACCGTTGCTTGAACCGCAAAAAGAAACCCTCCACCAGCGGCAGCTTGCCGAAGCCCCAATAATAGTTCTCGAAGCCCAGCTGATAGAGCCGCTGCAGCAGCAGACCCAAGCTGACGTCAGCCAGTGTGAGCTCATCGCCCGTGAGCCACTCCTTGCGTGGCGTTTGCTTGGAGAGCTCCTGCTCAACAAAGAGCAGCACGTTGCGAACCGCATCCAGCACGCGCTGAAATTCTGTACGTGAGGCAACAAGATTTCTGCGACGCACCTGAATATCTAGCTTCTGCTTCAATGCACTTGAGCAGATATTCGAGTCCACCTCGTCCATGGATCGACGCAGTAAATCCATGACCTTGTCGTTGTTCTCTGTAGGATAATGAGACACAAAGCCAGTTACTAAATAGAAACAGCTCTTTAGTACATTTATACTGCTCACTCAGGCAGGATTGCCGCACGGGTCCGATGAAGGGAGCCTTGGGCGCCAGCTTAAGATCGTCGTGGATGAAGGAGCCCAGACTGAGTGCACCCACGGGCAGGCGTGTAAAGGCACGTTCAAATGTGAACATCTTATCGTAATCCAGAGAATCTGGTCTATATGGCTTTAGCGTCGGATGACGATCTGTAAAGAGAAGTTGAGATAAGTCAATCTAGTACATCCGAGAGCGAATCAGTTACCTCCTCTGAACTTCGTTTCCACATAGTTAATAATCTGCGGCGAGTTGGGTATGACGAAGGCGCCATCCTGCAGCACAGGTACATCGCCCTTGGGATTCAGATTCAGGAACCAACTGGAATACTGTTCACCATTGCACAGATCGACAACGTAAGGAGTGAAGTCAATGTTTTTCTCATAAAGTACTAGCAATACCTAAAAATAAAAAATCAAATTCTTAATTAAGTTTCGCCAACCGCAAGTCTACGAATAATATATATACATATGTTTTGCACTAATCACAATAGGTTCTCTAATTATTTACTTGCACTATTTGAACTTTTCTCTGAGTCTTTTTTTTTGTTTAACGCCCAACGTTGTTTCGTATGCTTCATTAACACCTGCATCCAAGGTAAACAGTTAAATAATATAAAAATAGAAAAGGAACGAAAACCCGAATTCAATTAAAAGTTATTTGTGCTGGAAGTCGAACAGATCTTAAATTAGATATTATTCATACGCCCTCGTCAAGCACGATTGCACTTCCAACAGGTAACTCCAACCTAGTCGCAGCTATCACAGCTATATCATTGAATAATAAAGACAATTGTCACGATTAATTTGATAATTTCGCGCCATTTGATGGGCAGCCTTCACAATTTGAAGCGCACACATTGCGTGCTCTGTAACTAACGTATTAGATCAAATTTTTCTCTTTTTCGAGAATCACATGATTTCCATTGTCTACTAACTTTTTGTGAGTAGAAGTTGTAGGGATGAAAGTAGAGCACGAGTTTGTCATCGTTAAATACTGGAGCCTTGAAGTCCTGTGGTGCGGGCTCGGCAGGTGATATTTCGTTGGCCTGGTTGTTCATCTTGTATTAATTTTGTGAGTTGAAATTATTTGGTTATATCACATGCTATGCGAAAACGCAAACAAAAACCGTTAGCCGCGTGCCGTACACTCAGTTCCAGAGCTCTGAAAAAAGCGGCTTGCACAGTAGGAACAACACGGAGCGACTAACTGCGGAAAGTACGATTTTCGATTGAGGCTGGGTCTGGGTCTGGAGTAGCGCAATGAAACAACAAATAAGCCGCTCCGACCACCTATTAATTGGCACTTTTAGCTGAGAGTAAACATTTGTATTTGTTGTTGCGTTTATTTCTGAATATGATTTGAGATATTGTGCTGGTGGCGATTATTCGTCAACGATTCTTATTCATTTTCAATGTGACGGTCCGTGTACTTGTTTTTTCCCCTCTTCATATCTTTATTTATCGTGTTACGAAAGCTCGATCATATATAATGCGTACAGGCGGGCAGTGTTTGTTTAACTTGTTGTCAAGATTCTCATTTCAACATTCCTTATCTAACAATTGGGGTCTACGAACCAAATGTTGGCAAATATGCTGTGGTATACATTACTCTATATATACAGAAATATAAATCTGAGTAACTTCTGGGAATAGTCAAGAGATTTTTAAAAATCTTATAATTCTTGCTGGATTAAGGCAATTTAATCATGGTTTCAATTCAAAAAGCGCGGTCAAGCGAGCTTTTGATTTCGTGGTGAATGGCAACAGCAGCAATAAACAAAACAAGTTCCAACTGGAACTGCTTATTTTGATCGTATAGGAATTGCGGAAAATATCTAAAGTGCGGAAAATCAATTTCGCACTCACTGTCAAGCTACACAATATTAGAAAATTTTCGAAAATATGTTACATCTCACCAAACAATTGGCTCATAAGGCACCAAAGCTCAATTTAACCGCTGCCGCCGTTTTGTCTGGAGGCAAAGTCCAAAATAGCACGCAAAGTGCAACATCGATTAGAAATCCTAATCAACATAATATCAACAGTAACAAACTAGTTAGCCACAATCTTTGCCACAAACGGTTGTCCAGCGGCAGTGCCAGTCAAAGTACAAACATCAACAGAATGAAGCGTTTAGCAGGTAAAGTTGCAGTGGTTACTGCCTCCACAGATGGGTAAGACTCTATAATCTATTTCATTGCCCCGTACATTTATTTATATTATGGTTTTCCAGCATTGGCTTTGCCATTGCCAAGCGTTTGGCGGAGGATGGCGCCGCGGTTGTCATCAGCAGCCGCAAGCAAAAGAATGTGGACTCGGCGCTTGCCGAGCTGCGGAAATTGAATCTTAATGTGCATGGACTCAAGTGCCACGTGGCCGAAGCGCAAGATCGCAAACAGCTCTTCGAGGAGACCATCAGCAAATATGGCAAGCTTAACATATTGGTTAGCAATGCAGCCACAAATCCCGCCGTGGGCGGCGTGCTGGAATGCGATGAGAAGGTCTGGGACAAGATCTTCGATGTGAATGTGAAGAGCTCCTATCTGTTGGCCAAAGAGGCACTGCCTTATCTGCGTCGGGAAAAGGGCTCTAGCATCGTCTTTGTTTCCTCTATTGCTGGCTACGATGCATTTGAGGTTAGTACCTTATTAATATAAATGACGTTATCTTATCTGCGCCCTAATCTACAGCTGCTCGGCGCATACTCAGTGAGCAAGACGGCGCTGATTGGCCTGACCAAGGCAGCGGCTAAGGACTTGGCTCCTGAGGGCATTCGTGTTAACTGCTTGGCACCTGGCATCATTCGCACAAAGTTCTCCAAGGCGCTATACGAGGACGAAGCTGCAAATGATGCTGCGCTTAGCAAAATTCCCATGGGTCGTTTGGGCACCAGTGAGGAAATGGCTGGCGTTGTCTCTTTCCTCGTTTCTGAGGATGCTGGCTATATAACAGGCGAGTCCGTCGTCGCCTCCGGTGGCATGAATGCTCGTCTTTAAAGTGATGCAAATGTATATACTTATTTATTTATGTCTTATGGGCTATGAATAACAAATGAGTGTACAAAAAACATCCAATATAGAAGTGGGAGGGGTTAAGCACAGAATAAATCAACATATAGCTAGGAATATCTATGAAGCCCTCAGTTTGGCCAACTGATCTGCAATGTCTTTTTCGGTGCGTTTACCACTGGTTTCGAACTCGCCAGACCCTGTGGTTGGTATGCTGGCCATCTTTCCAGAGATTTCGATGCCGATTTCGTCGAGCACCTTGTTGACCACATCGTTGGATTCCTCCTCGTCACCGGACTCGTTCAGCATGTCGTCTAGCGTATCGTTAATCATTTCGTCTGTCATCTCCATGCGCATATTCGCTTGCTGGAAGTCTCGCATGGTGCCTGCTATTGCCTCTGGACGCATCACCTTGTTCATGGTGGCCATCGTCTTGGTTGTGGTGCCGATTGCCTCGCCCAACGCTATGTTTGCGCCCATGTTCTTATTCTGGTAGCCTATGGACTGAATTTTTCCGGTAGCGGCATAGCTACGCGATTTTTGCTTGCGAATCTCTACCAGTTGTTTAGCCAGAATACGACAGGCATCTTTGTTTCCAGCGGCTGCTTGGCGTTTGATCTCAGCCTCCAATTTCTTTTCGTCCTCTTCCATTTTCCGACGCTCCCGTTCAATGTCGCGTGTTGCTTTGCGCAGGCTGCGATCATTTTCACGCTGTTGCTCCTTTAAGGTGGGTTTTTTGCCAAATATATTGTTAAACATTACGTTTTTCTAATTTTTATGGCCGAAAGGGCTGGGAAATTCCAAAATATGATTCACTATTAAAGCTGACGTTTGGTGAGTGTAAATATCAAATATCAACAGAATCAGCTGTTTCTTTGTCAGCTGTTGACGCTGAGTGTGAATGGCTAAAGTATTAGCGACGGGCAAATTGGGTTTGCTTTTACCGGTGTTATTTTTGTATATCTTAAGCATGGCACTAGAAATACTTAAACAAGGCGCTGAGGGTCGTCTTTACATTGGCGAATTTAAGGGTGAATCGTGTCTGGTAAAGGAACGTTTTGTTAAGAAATATCGTCATCCAGATTTGGACACACAAATAACGCGGCAACGCATGAAGGCCGAGGTGAAGGCAGCTGGCCGCTGCCTCGCTGCTGGCATCCTTGCTCCGCGCATTCTCCACTCTGACTTGAGCACACACAAACTGTACATGGAATACTTTGGCAGTGCCCAGACAGCCAAACAGTTTATACAGAACACGGTCACCGAGTCGGGCGAAGAACAGGCGAAGCAGCTGTTGGAGGAGCTTTGCACGCAGGTCGGCGGGATCATTGGCAAAATGCATGCCAACAATATAATACATGGTGACCTGACCACATCGAATATTCTAATTAATCCAAATTCAACGAGCTATGATGTTATTTTCATTGATTTTGGTCTAAGTCACTATAATCAGGCAACGGAAGACAAGGGTGTGGATCTATATGTGCTGGAGCGAGCGCTCTTGAGCACACACAGTGAGCAACCTTATCTATTTGAGTATATCCTGGCAGCATATAGAAAGGAATGCGGGAAGGACGAGGACGCCGTACTGACCAAGTTTGAGGAGGTACGTGCCCGCGGACGCAAACGCACAATGATTGGTTAACATCAATGATTTATATTTAACGAATACTTATATGTATATATATATATATAAAACTGTTTAACTTACATATAATAACTATTCTAATCTCTTGATTGGGTCTGATAGCAGAGGACCATCCTGCAACTCATCAATTTTGATTTTCTTAATATATTTGCGTAGCTTGGTTTTTCGCTTCACTTGCTCGTGCTTCGCTGGCTCCTGGCCAGTGACTGGGGTTTCATTGTACTGTGCATAGGCACGGGGCTTCAGTTGGGCGATGGCATCTTCCAGCTTCATGCCGGTCAGGCCATACTCCTCATAAAACAGGCGATATTTATCACAGAACTTTGAGTGCCCCTTCTTGAAGCCTTCAGTTTTTGTTGAGGGATGCTGTAAATAGAAACCAGCATTTAGCTATATAATGATTCGTTTGATGTCTGTCCATCTATTACCCTAGCATCTATAGCTCTGGCGCAACCCCTATGAAAGTTATGCAAATGCCGCAAAAAAGATTCGTTGGGTTGCATGCCCGCCTCCAGACATAGCTGCATTATTTCGTTGATGTACGCAAAGGATTTCTGTGCACAGCCTTGACGCAACATAGCCCCCAATATGGGCATATTCATACGAATACCCGCTGCCTGCATTTGCCGGAGTAGCTCACGCGCCTGCTCCTGCGTGCGACAGCCTAACGCTAGAACACCATACGTCACAATGTCCGACTGCAAGCCAGCTGTGCGTATCATGGTCAATACTTCGCGGGCGCTCTCGTAGTCGAAGCGCATCGAACGCTTCTTGATGAGTATGTTGAAGAAGTCAATGTCCGCCTTAAGGCCAATCTTGCGCACAAAGCTCAGCACCTGTTTTTCTGCAGCATTGGTGGGCGGAATAACCTCTAAAATAGTCGTAAAAAATTCAATATTTGGCGTCACTGAGTACACCTTCATCATCTCCAGATAGCCAGTAATACCGCCCAGCAACAGAAACCGCTCGTGTGGACGCGTCACTTCAGCCAAGGAAACTAAACTGCCTAACTGTGGGCGTGGCAGCAGCAGATTAGGCAGCTCTAGCTGTTCCGTGGTTTGTGGGGACAATTCTAGCTGATTAGCATTCGCAGAGCTAGGCGTAATGGCTATGCTATCAGTTGTTGCTGATTCCAGCTGTTCTTGTCTTCCCGGTGCCAATTGTCCACTTGCTACTCCTGGCGCGATTTTCTCCAGCACCTGGTGCATGGACTCTAGATCGCCAAAGCCACAATCCCGGACACAGCGCAGCATAGAGCTGAAGCTGTAGTAATCTGGATTTATGCCACGTTGCAGCATCTTATGCCAGGTGAGCAACGCGTGTCGAAAGCCGTTTTTCTCATCGCTAGCACAGGCTTGCAGCAGAAAGTTAAAACTCTCGGCATTCAGTGGCAGCTGACGCTCGAGCATCTCGTCGGCCAACATGTATGCAGTATCTATGTCGCCACACCGACCATAAGCCTTGATCATAGCATTGTAGTTCTTCACATTCGGTTCGTAGCCCTTCTCCAACATGTTCTCGCGAAGTTTCCTCGCCTTGCCTAAGCCATCGATCTGAGTGGGAGCATTGGCACAGGCATTGAAGAGGGATGTGTAGGTTCCGCCGGTGACCTTGAGTCCGCGTTGACGCATTTTGGTATACAGATTGAATGCTTTACGGGTGTAGCCCGCCTTGGCGCAGCCGCTGATTAGCAAATTGTAAATGTAGTTCTCTGGCTTCACACGATCCTCTCGCAACATACGCACCTCCATCACTGCAATTGCATCATTGATACGATGCGTTTTCAGGTGCTCTTTTATCAATTGTGCGTATTCTTTGGTGCGGAGTTTTCGTGTGTGTCGCGTGGGTCTGCTAATAAACTCTTCCTCCTGTGAGTCGCCGGGATCTTCTGGCTGCGTAGTGCTGAACTTGGCATCGCCAAATGTATCTGGATCACCAAAATTTGTCACAATTTCCTTTTGTTGCCTTTTCTCCGTTTTTTCCTGCTTTTCAGTCGCGTTTTCGAAACGGTCAGATCTTCTAAATTTATTTCGCCCAATGCGCTCAGGCGCCTGTCTTCTAGGGTCCTCATCTAAAATTGTATCTTGTAAAGGATTTATCGGTCTGTTTGCCTCCCTTTTCGTCTGCAAGCCGGCTTCTTGATCCGTAATACGCACGTGCAGCAAAGAGCTTTGTGCCCATTGTAAGACCGGGAATCTTGACGGTAAATCGAGTATTTTCTTTAAATGTAGAGAGTTGTTCGGTGTATGTTGCTGTATGAGGCATAAATGCGGCCTCAGCATTAAGCTGAAAAAACGCAGTGCCATTTTTATATGCGGTAATTTTCACTGAATTTTATGTAATTAAATAAGTTTTTAAATGTGTGTTCCATTGAACAGTTACTGCTGAATAGAAGAACAAGCAATGCCAATCACATTATGTTATGCTACGTTGTGAATGGCATACAGCTGTTTTCAATCGATGTGGCAACATTTACATTCCGTTCGCACTGACTGCTCAATAAAATTTCAGTTTTTTTCACCTAATTTAACCGACCTGAATTAAATCATATTAAAAATGAGTTATTCTGTTGATCCACGTAGAAAAGATAAAATCAACCGCTACAAGGCGCCAAAGAACCAGGGACAAAGCGGTGGCGCCAATGAGGACATGATGCCGGACTACATGAATATTCTGGGAATGATTTTTTCTATGTGCGGTCTGATGATGAAGGTAAATTGCACGTTTTAATTCATACGAATGTAATCTGATTTATTATGTATTTCTTCCCCAGCTCAAATGGTGTGCATGGTTCGCACTCTACTGCTCTTGCATCAGCTTCTCCAGCTCACGCGCCAGCGACGATGCCAAACAGGTGAGTTCAGAGACTACAAGATTGGGTTCGCTGTATTAATTAAAGAAATTTCCAGGTGTTATCTTCCTTTATGTTAAGTGTAAGTGCAGTGGTCATGTCATACCTGCAAAATCCTGCTGCAATGACTCCGCCATGGGCTTCGTAATAGATAATAGATGTACAACGATTGCGTTTCTGCTAGTTAAATGAATGGAACTTTATTATTCTCCAAAAAATCAAATGACAATTGCTTGGGGGTGTATAAGGTTTTAAATAAATTATCCACGGCAGTTTGTAATAAATTTTGCTAAAGAATTTTCAAATATAATTAGTTGGCTCTAGCTGTGAAACTACGTGGTGAGTATATAATAGGCAAACAGAATAAAAGCCAAAATATAAATGGTACCAACGATCAGTACGTATTAAATTTCTCCAAAGTTTGCGTGACCCGTGGCTTTGGCGTGCTGTTGGGCCTGTGCTTGGCCCACCAGCAGTAGATCACACTGAAGGCAGCGAAGATTGAATTTATCGACATTTGTAAATTGCCGCGAGGACTTTGCTTCGTTCGCCAGCTGCTCGGCTTGCTGGTAAACGCCCAGCTCCTCTACGGGAAAGATGGTAGCTGGGGAGGCGCTTTGTGATATCTCCATGTAAAGTGGATCATAGTGAATGCCATCGAAGAGGAGGAACACTCGCAGGCCAAAGTTCTTGTCTTCCCCAAATCGATTGATAATGGCATTTTGTATATCAACAACATCGATTTCTATTCCATAATAATTAGATAGAATCGACACTTCTATGGCACCGCCCCATGAGTCCGCCTTCTGTATCCAGGCGCAGTACTCGGCGTTCGATTTACCCAGGACGGCATCATTGTATTGCTGCGTATCGGCGGCGACCTCCTGCGCGATTATGTGACGCATCATTTCGCTGCCTTCGTTATCTACCTTGCCATTCAGCACGAAGCGTATGCTTGTAAAGAGACATGAGTTATCCGCTGGCACGACTTTCTTCAACAGAATGCCATTGAAGTCGCCATTCGGTCCAGCTTCCGTGGGCGCGGACACCGTTGCGTTCTCACTCTCATTGTTGCTGGTCTGAACGCCAGTGGTAATGGTGTTCAGTCCAGTATTGCTTGTTGTCACCTGACGCAGATGCTCAGCATCTTCCTCGGCTTGGAGACGACGCGCCAGCGCCTCATCATCCTCCATGACTGCGGAATGGTTGGCTACGGGCGCTCCCTTCTCTTCCACAATCAGCGTTTCGCCACTTTGGATGCCAATGGAGCCGAGAATACGCTGCTCATCGTTCAGGTCCAGAGGTCGTGGTGGAAAACCTACCAGCACGTGCAATTGTGGCTCCCTAATTTCCGTCGCTTGACATATCCGTGTTTTCAGCTCAGCTATTGTTATGTTTTCGTTCAGGTCATTTACAATGAATTGACCTTTTTTCGTTTTTAACTTTACACTAAAAGATCCAGTCATTATTAATCTGATTTGAGGTTGGTTTTTTGCAGAAAATTGATCGTTTGGTACTTAATAATTTCTTAATTTTGGGTTTTTGGAATTATGCCCTGATTTGGTTAAAAATATTTATTGTCTAATAACTTTTATTTTTATCGTTCTCTTGCTTATTGTTTAATGCGAGTTAGAGATGTGTGGTATAAGGTATTTTATGGTTATCGCGTATCTAAGGGCTGCCACACTGTTGCCATGTTGATAGATACGCGTAACCAAAAATAATGTACTAAAAAATACCTTACCGCATTTGCAAAGCGGGAAATATTTAAATTTCAAATTTGTTCACTTACATGTTTGTTAAAAGTAAATATTATTATATCCACTAAGCGTCAAAAACAAAGTCGTCAAAGATGTGAAAAATATATCTCAGAATGAATGGACTGCTACGACTTCATCTCAAGAATGTTTGAACTTAGCAAATAATAATTTTTGTTCTATGTGAAATTGAGTGTTGGCCATCAAGGTGATGAAATCGTAATTTCCAGAGAAAACGGCAACATATATTGCCAAACTGAACCCAACTATAACGACGATAATAACAATTCAGTGAGAGCGAGAGTTGGGTTAGCGATTAGCTAATGGTCAAATCAAATAGAACTCAGAACCAAGGAAACATATATTAGCGAAATCCCACAGCCAGATGTTAGTCAACATAGCAAATTGCCAGCCGATAGCCCGACTAGCCTAACAATGGGGCCAATAACAACAAAACGTGGCCTCTACAAAAAAAAAAAAAAATATATATATATATATATATCGGTTTGCTTTATATTTTATTTTTCCACACGTCCGAGCGCCTTGCGTGGTACACTAAAATCACATTTAATAGTCCAAACAAGATTTATTGTTGGGCTCCGCTGTTCGCAGATACGACAAAGATATTTTAGAGCTTCCATTGTGACGATGTGTTGTTTTAATATCTATGAACGACGATCGCGCTTGCGTACCGCACCGCATCGCATCGCATCGCATCGCCTCGCACAGACCGACCGGCTCGAAACTCTCGTATAAATAGGTGGACAACGGTCTCTATGATCAGTGCAAGTCTGTCAACGCAAACCGCGAGATCATCAATCAACCCTCAGTCAGTTTTCCAGTCAAGGAGTACAAACCTAAAATAAACTCTATCGCAATGAAATTCTTGCTTTTGGTGCGTGTCTCACTGGACCCTTGGCTGCCATGGATATAGCTAATTGTGGATTATGTTTGATTCTTTACAGACCGTCTTCGTTTGCTTGGCCGTGTTCTTCGTGGCCGTCAGCGCCAAGCCCCTGGAGGAGGCTATTCCCGAGGGCATTGAAGGACCTGGCAGCGAGCCCATTAGCCCAACCGACGATCAGTCCTTCCTACTGAAACTGAAGCTGCTCAAGAAGCTGCTCTTCCTGGGTTAAGTGCCGCAATCAAATGGACTTCCTTAGAGTATTTTGTGTTTAGTAACTAAGAATGATATTAAAAAATGAATTTTAAAGAAAAACTGGTTTTTGAATGACAAGGTATACATTGGGGATAATAGAAATAAATAAATAATTAATAATCAAAAAGGGATAAGGCTAACCAAAATAAATAATAATAATAAATTATAATACATAATAAAACAAGGATTGGAAAATAAATAATAAATTAATAATAAATAAAAATTGAACATTATTAATCATTAATTGAAAATATCTAAATTTAAGATATGTATACTTATACAGGTGATAAAAACCGAAAAAATAATTTTTTTTTTTAAATTAAAAAAGATTTTTTTAATAAAATAATAGAATGCAAATTTAAAAGTTATATGTACGATTGTTTATCAGTTCTTATTTATATATATTTTGTTTTTTTTTTCTTTTAAATACATTTTATATTTTATTTAATTATTTTTATTTTATATATATATTTTATATAATCACATGTATAAGAAAACTTTCAGAAAACGCAACTTTTTTGCTCGTTAAATAATTTGAGGCTTGAAAAATTAACTTCTATTAGCTTCCATTTGCTAAAAGCAAAATTTACAACCATGACAACAATTCACAGTTATTAATTAGTTACTATAAAGGTCAATGTCAGCAAACTGTTTATATGTGACTTATATCAATATATATTAACTATATACATATACTACTTTTATCTGTAATTAGGAGAATTAAAAACAAATACCTCTAGATATATATTTAAGCAAATTGAAATCATGTAAATCGTTAAGGCAAACAGAAAACGAGTTGTTGGCGGCGCTTTTTAGGCAAAATTCACATAATGTTAATCAGGTATTTAGGTGGCTGGCCAAATGCGGACAACGTGTTTGGCTCCTTCTGGAAAGGCAGCCAAATGAAGCCCAATTGTATAAGCAGAAGAAATTGCGATTTGGTTGTTGCTTTTTAGAGAATTACATTTATTTAGTTACGTATACAGACGGGCTGAGTGTGCAATTGACGTGTGTGTTTAAGTGTCTACGCGATGCGTTAAATGTATTCCAAGCGGAGAGGTTCAGGTTCCCAGTTTTGTATGTGGTATTCAGACTAGAGTCAACAGGTTTGGCTGGATGACTTTTGGGCTCGGGCTCGTGCTTTGGGTTGGGCTTAGCCCAGCAGAAGTTTCTTAAGTTTCTTCAGCTTGAATATGGCCTGAGGATCGTAGGGATTGTGCACATCGTCAGCCTCGCCGTAGATGTTGTCGCCCTGCAATGTCTCATCCACGGGCACAGCGGCCACCAGAGCCACAGCCAGCAGGCAAACGAAAAGGGCCTGCATAGTGATTATGAATATACATGTTATCCTTGAAATGAGAGAGGGATATCTGATGGAACACTCACCAATGCAAAGTACTTCATTGTAGTAAACTGTAGAGCTGCTTAATCCAAAAATTTGACTGCACTTGGTGGTCAGAGTGGCAGTGGCTTTTATACCCAAGAGTTGGCGCCCGAAAAAAGATGAAAGACGAACAGAAACCCATCAGGCGATGATAATGTCGTATGTAAACTGCACATATTACATTGACCGGGCAGGTTTGGCGATACATAAACAAAAAACGCATAAATAAACGAGTCTCTGGTCAACAAAAACAACAGGCGGCGAGAAAATAAATAAAAATCAAGAAACGAAAAAACTGACTAAAATTGCAAATTGCAAATTGGTCGAACGTGGCGCAGCCAAGTCTTGGGGCCCTGCTGGGCACCTGCCTGTGGCACTCTTTGCAAATAAAGCGTGTACTTATAAGGCAGTGCAACAACAACAACAACGATGAAGAAGAGACACGCCTACCACTGTTTGCGTTGGTTAAGTCAGAGTCCGAGTCAGAGCCGTGGTCAGAGTCGGAGCTGTTTGTGCCACTGAAGAAGTTTTAGACACTGTTCAAATAGACTCGAAACTAAGTACGATTACTCTGAAGGCGACAACACGATTATTGATGGATAAATAAATACTTTTTCACAAAAACTCATCTACTCTTTGAACACACTCTGCGCAGTTGAGCATTTCAGATTTACATAGCTGATCTGAAGGTTAAGTCAACCCAAATACAGAGCTCCGTCAGAGCTCACTAATAGATTCTTCGAGAGCTCTTAACAGAGCCCTGCAATGGATGTTCCAGAGCTGTTAAAGAGAGGCTCTTCTAGAGTAACAGAGCCCTGTAAGACAATCTAAAATGTTTTCTAACAGAGCTTACCGCACTATTGAGTGTAACAGTAAGCGGGCTGCAACCGAGTTCTGTAAGTCATCTGGGAGAATTCCCCAACAGATATTTCAGAAAGCTCTAACAGTGCTCTGTTACAGTGTTAATTAACAAATAACTCAAGCAAGCGTCTGCACAGCATGACTATTATTTTTTTATTTATTTTCTATTTAAGAGCTAATATGGAATATGCGGAAATTGATTTTGTTTATATTCAAACGATAAAAGACCTTATCATAGCCCACTTAAATTGAAATTAATTGATTAACACTCAGGTGTCTGCTCGAGTTGCTCAAATGTTGTAGCTAAAGGAAGCCAGGTAATCTGCTGTTTGATTAAGTTCCAGTATAATTTGCACCTCGAGTAAGCCCATCAACGGGCAAGGCAATTAAAATCAGTTTGGATTTGAAAAACATAAAAAGAGAAAAACAAATCCATAAATATTTGGGGCTATTAGAAGCGCCATCAACCTGAAAGATAGAAGAGTTAAGACAACATAAGCCAAATATTGAAATCGAAACCGAAAACAAAACAGAATAAATGTCGCTGGGCGTTGCCCAATGAGCTGACGAAAAGAGACAAACAGAGAATAGAGAATATAAATTTATTTATATTAGGAATCTGTCAAAGTCAATGTCATGTTTCAAGTTAACTTTTCACTTTTTTTTTTTTTTTTGATTATCGAATGTCGAATGTAGTGCATCGGAAATGAATGGAATGGATTCTGAATGAATTGGCCGAGACTCAGCATGACAAGGCATTCGCTTACGAAAACCGCTAAAAGATGTAAATCGGTTTAGCTTTGTCCGACTATGCAAATGATACTGAACTTATGTTAATTGTTGCAGCTTGTTTGGTTAGACACAAAATTGTTTGAATGCTTTTTGATCAAGTCATCGCGATCAAAGCAGCGTCACGTCACGTCGTCGAGTTGTCTGCGCGCGCGCAACGCCTCTTGTTAACCCGTTTCGGTGCCCATGGGCATTTAAATTTAGGGCGTGGCCCGCACTAACAATTATTTATGTGATGAGCCCCTCTCTCTCTCTCTCTCGCTCTCTCTCTCTCTCTCTATAGACATGTATTTCGCACATATCGCATATGAAGATTGTAAAGTTGTCGCAAGTCGTCTGGGAATTAGCTATAAAAGTGCGTAACATTCACTTTGCCCAAAATGATGTAGCACAAATGATGGTCACATAAATATATATATAAATTAAAAAAATATATATGTATATATAGTATATATTTATATGTGGGTCAACTGCGCTCTGCTGGCCCGGCCCGGCCCGACCTTTGCCTGGATCGTAGAACACTCCACTCAGCACATACAAATTAGTGTCTAGCAGTTTAGCTGTTAAACTGAAACGAATCACGCATACGCCCTGCGCTCGCCCGAGTATACAAATTGGGCTGATAGGCATCGGGCATCCAATATGCCCAAACGTGGCTGGCAAACAAATCCATTAGGTCAGGCGACGTGGCGTGACTGAACGGAAAGCGAGGCGACTCGTTGGGAAACTCTGAAGGCAGAGCTCAGCCAGTGGGTTATGAGTTTGCATCGCGGACTTCTGGCTTTGGCCTGGCTGGCAGCTCAGGCTCTTAGCGTAAGTTCCGTTCAACGGCAATTAGACTGCTGTAAGAGCTCTTTCCACTTGCAGCTGAATATGCAAATTGACGAATTCTACTCCAAGTCGTTTGTGCCCAACGACATGATCGTCAGCTACGACGTGCGCAAACCTGATGCGCTCAACTTCAATTTGACGGTTTTGGTTCACTTTCCTGGCAAATTGCTGGTTCAGATCTTTGTGCGGCGGCTGGACGAAGTGCCGGGCGGGCCGAACTCCTTTGAGATGGTCAAATTGAAAAATGTGGACTTCTGCAAGTCACTCGAGCTGCTGCGCAACAAGACCAACGACAAATTCCACGGCGAGTCCCTGATTCCGTCCACCTTCCTGATGTCCTGTCCGCTGATGCCGGGCTTCTACTACGTGGAGAACGCCACATTAGATGTCAACGTGCTGCCGTGGCTCATCAAGGATGGCCGATACTACGGGCTCCTCGAGCTCGTACAGGTCTACGAGGAGGTAACCAGGTTAATCAGTTTCAAAGTGAAGGTCAGCAAGAAGACGCCCGACTCGGAGCTGGCGAGCGTGGCGCAAAAACCCAGCGATGAGGACAGCTTTAATGACTTTAACTTTTGATACACGCTCGACTCGACTTGACTTGACTTGGCTTGATTGACCGTGTAGAATATGAGACTGTGGATTCAGGCAAAGAGTCGACAGCAGCTGCAAATCTCGCTAAATACATTCCTGAGTTTTGTCTGTGATCATTTGGTTAATTTGTCTTCGCTTGCAAGAAGCGCAGCAGGCGGAAGCTGCGAAAACATTGTTCAGTTGACATTAGTTTATGGTTGGAGCATTCCACGGTGAAGCCAGCTGGGCTGAGCTGAGCTGAGCTGAGCTGATGAACTTGAACTAAAAACACGCAGTAAGCGCGCATGAATTATGCGAGGCAAACAGAAGAGCAGAAATCGAGGCGAGCAAACGCGAACCCGAAAATGCCTCATATAAATCATAGCCCAAAGAGAGTCGCACGCACGCAGCCATAAATTAAGGCACGAGTATTTTTATTGCAATTCGCTTGTTTGTACCAACAAATAACAAGTGCAAACAATGCGCAGCGACAGCGGCAGCGGCAGCAGCAGGGTAAACTGAGGGCGGCCAGGGCGGGTCTTAAGCCGCAAAGTACAGTGAAAGTGACGTAATGCGGCGTTGGGCATGGTAAAATATATATATATATATAAAGAGAGAGAAAGAGGAGCGCAAAAAGAAATGGAAAATAAAGGGCAATAAACGGGCGACAACAAAGTAGAGCGAAAAATGTCAATGTCTTTAACAGCAGCGGAAGAAGAAGCAGCAGCAGCCGCAGCAGCCGCAGTAGCAGCTGACCATTGATATGGACATTGGCAGACGCTGCGTATACGTAATCTGTGTGTCGCCAGTTGTTGCTGTTGCTGCTGTTGTTGTGCTTCTTTTTGCACAAACAAATTGCACATGCATCGCACATCCGACAGCGGCTTACATTTATTTACTTTTGCTGAACTTTTTCTTCTTTTTTGCTGATCTCTTTTCATGGCACTTTTGTCTTTGGTTTTTTTATCGCCTGCATTTACAATTCAATGTCACTGCTTTGTTGTTTTTATTCCCCTTTTTTGCTGTTGATTGCCATGTGTCGCAATTGCCAAATGTAGGAAGGCAACCGGTTCGCCCGCCATGTAACAGCCACAGACTGCAGTTCCAATGTTAATTTGACTGCGGCCGCTTGACCTTGAAACCAGTTGGCAACTGCAATGTGCCTTGTCTGTGGTCATCTCTGTGGTCAAGCTCATGCATTATGTAGCCACGGCTCATCAAATTTTATGATGCTGCCTGCCGGCCAGCCAACCAGCCAACCAGCCAGCCAACCAGCCTCTATAGTAATTGTTATTAAAGCTAAAGCTAAATATATACATTGTTTCGTGGCCCGCCGCAAAGATCGTTCGAGTCTTGGCCAGACAAACTCAACTATATAGGCGTTTCATTTTGTTTGCCGGTTGATTACAGCTCAAGATGCCAAGAGCAGGCAACGTGCGCACTGCTAATTAACAGCAGCCTTGGCGTGGTTCTGTAATCGCTAACTGTTAACGGTAACCAAAATCTGTGGCTATTAACAGCAAGCGGCTTAAGCAATGTTGAGGTTGAGTTAATGCTCACAAATTTGATTTAGAGCTCTATTAGCAGAATTCTATTGTATATATGGACAAATGGTATATAATTAAACAGGAAATGGTTAGGCCAATGAAAAGCTTAATTATGACAAGATAATATGTAAGATGGTTTAACATATATTAAATATATATAGAAGGTAATATATACACATGCTTAGCTAATAATTATTATAGGAATTTCAATAAATTTGTAGTATTTATTTATTTACACATAATAATAGGTATGCGCAATTAATAAAATATTAAGTCTATTAAATATATAAAATAAAATGTAGTTGAAAATAAATATATTTTTTTTTAAACTTTTTAAAACATTTTTTACTAAAACTTTTTTCTTATTTTTCTAGCAGCAGTTGGAAAAGGGAAAGAATAGTTGCCAAATGCAGCTGTTCATTGAAACAGAAATTTTTAGTAAAAGAAATGTAAAAAAAACTAGAATAACTTTGGTCATTTTATATAAATATATATATATATATATATATATATATATATATATATATATATATATATATATATATATATATATTTTTTTTTTTTTAATTTACATTGTTCAATGAAATATCTGACTTTACCTTGTAACTCACAGCTCTCTAGTTATGATTTTATTCATAATTTTTTGTTGAATATTGGTTTCATTTGCTTTGCTTTGACGAATTGTTTGCAATGACGGCATTTAGCAAACATTCGAATGGTTGATTGATTTCAAAGATCAAAGTTAGCTGTTGTAATAAAAAATGTGCACAATACCAAATAAACAATGTTTTAGCTGCTTATTTGCTCAGAGCTCAGCCAGGGCAAATATGTTGAGAGAGCGAAAAAAAACGAGAAGAACTTTTGTCTAAATCGCTTTCAAAATGTGGTTTACTATAAGCAGCTCTCTGTGTCAGGGTGCCTGTGTGGCTGTGTGTGTGTATTGATATGGAGTGTGTTTTTAGATAAAAATGCAAATTCCCGTTAATTGAACGCCAAACAAAAGCGCCGAGGCAGCAATGCTGCAAAAACATAGTTGGGTTTGAAAAATCAATTAGCAGCATAAAATACTTTGGTTTAAAGCCGAGACCCGGTTAGTTTGTAGCTGCTGCTGCTGCTGGTGATGCTGCTGCTGCTGCTGCTGGTATCAGTGTGGCATGTAAACATCCTCTCGGCCTCCCCTGCCTTTCGTCCAGCATTCGACGTGCAAATATCGAGCCAGCGAGCGAGCAAGTGGAAGCAGTGGAAAAACCGCAGCTGCTGCTTTAAATTTATGCCATCGCGGTATTAGAAGCATAGTTTGCGGTTACCGCAAAGCGAAAGGCGTTCAGCAGTGGTGGGCGTGGCATATTGGTGAGGTATTCGGCATGGAGCACAGCAACAAAGCGAAATGCAAGAAATCAAGGCTTTAGTTGTGGGCGGGCGCCCACAAAAGGCGAACAAAAAACAACAAAAAATGGCGCGCTTTTATGAATATTTATAACACAATGGAGCATGAAAAAGTTGTTCGGGGCTTTATGCAATGAATGTATGCATACAAGTATCCTTCTGAGTGTGCGTGTGTGTGTGTGTGTGTGTGTGTGTGCATGCATGCATTTAAACCGCCCAAGGTGGGGCGTGGTGGGCGACCGCCCAGCGAATGTTATCGATATCAATGCATTGCCAGAGGCAGTCAACAAAAGGGGCCCACACAGCGGTAACGAACGTAAGGCAGCGAGCCAGTTTATTGCCGGAATTAATAATGACAGCTTATACTGTAATGAAGTTGTTAAGAAGTGCACAATATCGCATTATTAAATCTTATCCTTAACGCGCTTATCGAGCGAGCCGTTTGTAAATGGAAAATGATTAATTGAGTGGGCTTAAAGGCATGGCTATAGCTGACTATGTTATGATGATATATACATCACTGTACCAACTCCCTCTGAGCTCTGCCTCTGCATCCCATGCTACTCTCTCTCTCTCTCTCTCTCTCTCTAGCAGAGTTCGCCAAGAAATCCCAGTTGCTATGCAAATTGGAATGCTAAAGCGAAAGTGCATTCATTTAGCAAATTCCATATTGAAGACTAAAATCTTTAATTTTGCTGCAACTGCATGCATGCTATATAGATATCGCCAGCAACAACTGCGTATGGATAATTTGCATTATGCATACGACCTGTGAGCAGCTACCTTGTGGAGGGCATTAAATATGCCGTTTGCAGAAATGTTTTCGAATAAAAACTGCCAAATGGAAATCTTAAATAAATGCTAAGTAAATTATGAAATTTTGTATTTGCATAAAATGTTTCTGCTGCTGCTGCTGCTGCTGCAATGGAAATTCAAATATTGATTGTTGCCGTTCGTTGCTCGATAGACACGTGCTGGCTGGCGCCATCTAGCGGTCGCTGCATGCAAATTGCAAAATGAGTGCGTGACTTGTAAGATTAAAGAGCGCAGCTTGGCCAAAAAACAAAAACGAAAAAGAAACAGTTTCCCCTAATACCAAACGAAAGGAAGCCAAAAAAATGCAAACAGCAAAAAAAAAAAATAAATAAATAAAATAAACTGCATTAGCTATGGCAACGAACTCAGCTAACGGTACTTTTTCCAATGGTCAGTCGAACGCCCTTCAATACCGCCATCTCGCACGTGTAACGCCCCAGACAATGGGCCAGCGGCAACCAACAGAGTCGCTAATCACGTCGTCAGCTTTACAAAAGGGCTAATAGCGAACTAATTTGACGGAGCTGCCCAGCCGTGACTTTTATGTGCCGCATATTTCAGCTGGCATATTTCTTATTTGCGACGATGCTTACAAAACAAACAATTTCGTGTTGCCAATTTGACAGCTACAACAACAACAACAACAACAACAACAGCAGCAGCAACAACAATAACTGTTACGATAAAAATTCGTACAACCGGCAAACTGTCAAAGTCAAAGACTAACAAGAGTCGCCGTCAACGCCCGAATTCACTTCAATTCACTTCAATGACTGCCACGCCCCCGCCGCCCGCCTCTTTCAACAAAAGCCTTAACGATTGCCCAGTTTCACTTTGTATTCTCAGCTCTCAATTTTGATTTCTTGCATTCATATATAAATATATAGATATATATATACATATATATCTGGTTCAATTTGGAAACATGTACTTTATGCATTTCTTGAGTTGATTTTTGTGTTTCTTTTGGGTTAGCAAAAGTTTCTGTAGGTGCGACAGGTGCAGCAGCAGCAGGTGAGTGGAGCTGCACTTCATCTGAGTTATTCAAAGTTTTGTCAGTTGTTCGGTTTATTGGCGCACTTTACGGAAACTTTATTGATTTCGGCATTGGCTCAGAGGTATTTTGCATGAAAATATTCAATTGTAGATGTAATAAATGTTTCTCTCCCCAGATCGGCCTTAAATATGTGAGCTGAGTTGCTCATTTCATTTTACATTTTGCAGTCAAGTTGAACATTTCAGCATACAATTTCATTAGGCTGCGCTTTGAGCGCAAGTTTGCATACAGAGAAATCATTTTCCTTGGATTCGTCATCCTGGGCTGGGCACTGCCGTTGGCTAACCGCACGCTCCACTCTGCATCGGAGCATTTAAAATTTATGTCAAATTAGCGAGCGCTTCAATGACAAATGCGAGTGCCATAGAAATGGCGCAGTTGCAGCGGGCCACAGGCTCGAGCTGAAGCCATGGCGGAGGCTGTGCATCCTGTGGCATCCATTGCACTCCCTGTCTGCCTGTGTGTGGATGGCGGCGGAAATTAGTTCAACGGCACTCAAACTGCGGCAGTTAAACGTCGCCAACCACCAACGGCCCACCCACCCACTCAGCCAACCTACATCCTGGGGCAGAGCAACAACGATATAGACATCTGCAGCCCGCTGCTGTACAACTGCACACAACTTGTCCGCCGGCACTTGTTTTTTATGGCCCAAAGGGACGGGCGGCTGCCGCGCCCGGGTCTGGACATTTGAAGATGATGTAGTGCGGACATAAACATAAATAATGGCAATGCGCAGTTATTACTTTCTGCTGCCACCACTTCCAGCAGCGTCTCGTCCTTGGCCACATAAAAATTAAATGTGAGTGGAGATGCTGGCGATGCTGGCGTTGCTGGCGACGACGATGTCTTCTTAGCCAGTCGCATCCTTTAATTGCATTCTAGGCAGCCGCATCAAATGGCTAAGACGCGCTCGCCTAATGGGTTAATTGGGTTTAAGGCGACTCATTGCTGCTGCCAAGTGATTTATGGCCTCGCAGCAAATTGACAAACGAATGCAGCAGACTTAATGGAAATATTGTGCATACGCCGTGTAGGCTACGCAGCTATAGAGCTGCAGAGCTGCACATTATTAATATTAATTTCGTAATTTCAATAACGTGCATTCATATATCAGGCAAGTGCCACGGGCCAACAATAAAAGAAACGCTGCCCGCTGTTGGCCAACGGCAATTGCCATGATTTGCAGCTTCCATGAATTTCACATCCGCCGACTGCCGACTGCCAAAAGTCAAGGCTCAAGCAGGAGCTGCAGCAGCTGTTGTTGCCGTAGGTGTAGGTGCAGGTGCAGGCGGGTTGTACTCTAGCTCGCTCTCTGACTCGTCGCAAATGCAGATTGCATGTCCTGGCCAGGGCAATGCATTAACAGTACAAACACACACACACACACACACACGCACGCACACACACAGACACAACAATGCAGCTCTAAAGCCAAACATAAACAATAAAGAGTGCACCTTAGCCTGACGGTGTAGGGGGCCATGGCTGTGAGGGGCGCAACGCACTTGCCGCTAATGCACCAAAAACTGCAACCCCGCCAAGCCACCTTCAGCTCCCCACCCCAGCCCCTCTAGATTCGTCCCGCTGCGCTCCTTTGTGCAGTTTACTTAACAATATTTTTCATTGTTGTTGAGACGTTGCAGGTGTTTGCTGAAGCATATCAAAAATATATACGACTACGACTACGACTACGACTATGCGAGTCTATGGCAGGCGAGCAAACGAGCAGCACAAGTGTGCCGCCAAATAGGAACTAGTTCGCTGAACTGTTAAGCAAAGTCGGCTGCCAAATGAACTATGTAAAAGAGAAAACTTTTTCACTGCTTATTGAACTGCAAGTTCAAAGTTTGTGCATAAAATAATGAGAAATTAAACTGTGAGCTGAACTAGTTCCAGCAGAAGGAGCATTTCATATTAAATGGCTGTGCACAGCAATGTAACGTAATTAAAAAGGTATTTTAGCAGTTATTGATACTATCTGCGTAAAGTGCTGCAAATACACTTTATTGAAGTTCATCTGAACTAGCTCATTAGTTAGTTGTACACTCTAAAAATTGAGCAAGAACGGCCAAGTGAACAGAAGAATATATTACTGGAACTAGTTCATTTGATTGAAACCAGTCTTAAATGAACCACGCACTTCTAATTAGGAACTTCTATCTATCTATCTTGTAACAAAGTATATCTGTCATTTCTTTCGCTGTTCATTGGAACTGGTTCATTTGATCGGAACTAGTTGCGCATAGCTAGCGCCATCTCTAATGCGAACTACTTAGTAGCATAGCCCAAAAAGTAGGCAACAATACGCTGGCAATTGCCATACGAACAGAAGGAGCTGCCTGGCGGCAACGAGTGGGTTCTCCAGCTGCCCGAGTTGGCTGCGCTAGGTATGCAGCCTGTGGACTGCTTGGCTCTTGGCTGGCTTGCCTTAATTATGAGTTACTTTTGTGCATGCATTTTCTTAGTCGTTCCCCAGTTTTTCCCATTTTCTCATTTTGTGTAGCCGCCTCCATTGTCCTCCCCATCGTTCTCCTCGTCGTCGTCGCGCTGCTCGTTGTTTAGTTTTTTGTGCAGCTTAAATCAACTGTCGGAGGGCAAAGGGCGGCAGCTGGGGCAGAGGGTGGGCAATTGGTTGGCGCTGCTGCTGCTGCTGCTGCTGCCATTGCCTTGTGTTTGCCTTTGGCCACAATGGGCTGCACAAGGTTCGCTTGCTACGTGGGCACAACAAAGCAGACAAGTCGCCTGCTGGCGTTTGCCGCATGGTGCGAGTGGAACTGCGGTTAACTGAGAAAGAGTGAGAGGGCATAGTTGGGTGGCGTGTTGCCTACTGTGGCAGCTGCTTATGCTGTGTAATTCCGCGTAAAATGCACAAAGGGATCTTAACCTGCACAGCGCTCACACCGGTGTCATCCTTTCGTGGCAATGCCTGCATGACACCTGCCATTGTGCACAAAAAGACAATAGACAACCGCAGAGCGGCGACCAGAGAAAGTGACAGAGAGAGAGAGAGAGAGAGGTAGAGAGAGCAGTTGGTGTGAGATTCACAAATTGTATAAAACATTTAAATAGTTACGCTTCTTTCGCTCTGCTCATTTCCATTGTTGGCCGCAGCCATTGAAATTGATTTCTGGAGCATTCAGAAATCAGCTGAAGCAAAAAGCTGAAATTTCATCAAAATG
The DNA here is from genome assembly GCA_035045555.1 of Drosophila fulvimacula. Lineage (NCBI taxonomy): Eukaryota > Metazoa > Arthropoda > Insecta > Diptera > Drosophilidae > Drosophila > Drosophila fulvimacula. The sequence continues at coordinate 13,801,302 of JAWNOX010000203.1, read as the reverse complement.
CCAAACAGTTGAACAAAGCTGCCTCTTGCTCGACCTCGACGGATCGCTCTGACCCAATTGCCAAGCGACTCAAAATGACAACTGAAAGGCCTCGCCTCGCCAAGCAGATGAAAGTGGAATTCAAGCGATGCGTTATTCAGTTTAAGTAAATTGCATAAGTCGATCAGGAAGAAGGAGAACAAAATAATGCAACAAATAGAGCAAATATGTGTCAAGTGCTTGGAACGGCATTATGTAGAGCTGTTGGCTGTGCGAGAAATTCCCTGCTGAGCTTTCATTTAAATGCTAAAATACCCTGTAGATAAAGCTGAAGAGAGTTGATCATTATCGATTATTGATTTAATTTATTCATTTTTATATAATATGATTTAATACTACAGATTTACTACAGATGTATATAACTACAGATATTATATAGTATTGGCTAGCAAACGCACCCTAGAGAGAAATGCTAAGAGAATTGCTTCGATCAATATAGAGCAGGTGTCTGAGCACAAATACTAGAGAAATTATATGGGAGGCTTCATCTGAAGTACGTTAAAGTATTTCGTGAGTAGCTTAAATACCCAATAGAGAAAAATATGCTCGTTAAACAAATAAAAACTCATTCTATTCAGGTTTTCATTTGCTTGCCTGCCTTTGCCCCCCGTAGAGGGCATGCCTTAGTCGATGCCCTATCACTTCCCATTTTAGTCGAGTATTTCAATGCAGTTCGACTACTCAGGCATTATTAAATTAATGCAATAAACACTTTCGATTCGTGCTGCTGCAGCAAATGCAGTGAAGCGACTTGAAAACATTGCTAAATCAATTTTGGCAAGCAACTGATGAAAATCTATTTTGCAGGTTAATTTCAAATTTCCGTTAAAAGTGCCCCAAATTCGATTTAATTTTATTACTGTGCAGCAGAGTAGCTCAAACATGCACACACACACGCACACACTCGCATTTTGGGAGCGGAAATGCAACAGGAAATCAGCGTGCAGCGTTAGTGCAGCCACGCCCTCTCGTGCCCCCGCATGCCACATGGCAGTGGGTGGGCAGCACATTCTCATTGCACATTTTGCGTTGAATAAACTTTGCCATTTACTGCAGCAAACTACAATAAAGTGGGCGTGGCTGTGGGTGGATGACTCTCTGGCTGTGCCACTGCCAGTGCCGCTGACTCTGACTCTGACTCTGACTCTGGCTAAAGGGGAAACATACAAAGTCAAAATAAGTCAAGCTGGAAATATGTTACATGCGCACACTTCCAAGCTGCTGTGCGAGTGTGTGTGTGTGTGTGTGTGTGTGTGTGTGTGTGTGTATGTGTGTGTGTGTGTAGCAGCAGCAACAACTCCGGGGGCCATTTTGTTATTACAGTTGCTGCAATTTCTGCTGCCTGGCGCTGCTTTAGCAACAATTACAACAGAAACGGCAACGAGAACGAAATAAAAATACAAAAAAAAAACAAAAACAAAAAAATACTGCGAACAGCAGACAAAGGGACACGAAAAATAGAAGCACCCTGTACCGGATTCAATGTGGGTTAGTGGCTGTCTCCGTCTCCTTGTCCGCATCCATGTCCGTCTTCATCTCTGACTCCATCCGCGCCTGCAACTCGGTTTGCATTCGGCAGCGGGTCAGCGACTTGGCGCCACTCAAGTGAAGCAACAGTCCGCAATCACAACACACCAACACACGCACACACACTCACACTCACTCACACTCACACTATGGCATTTGTCTTCCGGCCATGACAGCGTCAGTAAATTGAAAATGGCGCGCAGCGAGGCAACCAAAATATGCAGCAGCAGCAACAGCAGCGTTACAACTAACCAGCTACGAGTTGTCCGGTTAACAACTACGGCACAAGTTGCGGACGTATTTGCAAGCATTTTCAATTCCCTTTACAAGCTGCATGCTTGCAGTTGCTATCATCACGGCTGGTAATACGCTTTGTCCACATATGCCTAGTCAGCCGCGCCTCGTGTGCATGTTGTTCTAATTGAGCCTTATTTGTGAGCGTATATTAAATGAGTATGAGAGTAATTCTTGGTGAATAAATAGTAATGGTTGTCAGTGACTATATATATATATATATATATATATATATATATATATATATTTTATTATTTTTTTAAATGTATATTTTCTTATGTACATGGGTAACAATTAGATCTAGGGTAAGGCCTTTCCACCAAAATTGAAGATCAGTTGAATATGCAGAAAAATTCGAATATTTACTAAATTGATAAAAATTTCATAAAATATTTTGAGCTCATTCTGAATGCATTTGCCAAGCCCCCAATGGATGTAGAGATTATTCGCCAAAGTTTGTTGATCTTGTGACATCATTCCAAATTTTAATTCTCTACAATTTTTTCAATTAATTTGTCTGAATAATAATTAATAAAAGAATGATAATTTCTCAAAATTATAAATCTATTTCCATAGAATCCTATATATGCAATAAAGCTGTAGCTGAAGCGGAGCCACGTCTAAGCTGGCTATCTGCTGAGTGGGTAATGCCTAAACTGCATCGTTGTTGTAACCTGTCTGTTTGCATTGGCTCGTTAAGTGTATGCGCCTGTGATGGGCAGTTGGGGTTGGTGATGGTTGGTAGCTGGCTGCTGGGCTATCCGAGAATAATGTGGACTGCATCGATGTTCCCGTAGCAAGGCGATTGACATTGATCAGCGTTGACCTTAGCAGGGAGCACTCGTTGCTAGCCCAAAGTGAGCTGCACAACTGTGGGCCACTTAATGCGCTTAAAACGATGGCCACTGGGCAAAGGCGGGCGCCGGACTCAGGGAGCAGGTCTCATTTATATGGAGATGCGAATCGAACTCAAACTGGACCCTTAAGGCATGCAAATGGAATGCGCTTCAAATGTGAAAAATGCTGACAAAGCTAGGGAGAGGGTTGACATGCATGATAATGAGAATGCCACGCCCATTGCCCAATGTTGTCCGATGGCCGCACTTGCGCCTGCAGTAATTGCGGAAAATGAATTAAAGGCAATTTGCGGTGCAGAAGGCAACAGCAGCAACAGCAGCAGCAGCAGCAGCAGCAGCAACAACAATGCAAAACGAAAGCAAACAACATAAGCGGCTCGGTGAGTGACTAAGTGTGTGTGAGTGTGTATATGAGTGTCACTGTGTGTGTGTGTATGCCTGCTGCAGGAAACAGTCATTGCAGGAACTGCTCGAGGAGCAACAGCAACAGCAACAGCAACAGCAGCAACGGCAGCAGGCTACCTCCACACATGCAAATGTATGCCAGCTCGTCTTAGTGTGTGTGTGGGGGGGTATGAGTGAGTGCGTTTAAAAAGCTAAAAGAAAACGGATGCAACAATTTGCCGCTGTGCATCAGATGCAGGCCAGGAAGACAGTGGGCTGCATCACGACATGTTGACACAGCCGTGGGGCGCAGCAGCTGGGTCTGCGGAAGCGTCAGGTGCAACTGGGAGATAGAGAGCATTGAAGCTTATGCCAATGCGAAGGAGATTCACTCCTTCTTTGCCTGACTTTCTACTGGCAATTTAAGCGATTTGAAAGTCACCCGACGCGACAGGCGTAACATAAGCTCGACGAGAGGAAGTTGCCAGCGAGGAACAGGATATACAGAAAGTGCCAGGTGCAACAGCAAATCAGTTGAGAGGTCATAAAAGATTGTTAAAGAAGTTCAGCTAAGAGTTCTTTGATATGATAAACAAAGCAGAGAGTGCGCTGAGTATAATGCATAACAGTGCGAAATGAGTAAGAGTGAAAATGGAAATATAGCTGGAGAATTTAAAATTAAAATAAAAGTGTCTAAGAGTCTTTTGCTCTTTGAGAAATGTTAAAAATTGAATACACAACAGTTAATCTCTTAAGAGTTGGCTGTTAACTACTATTAGCTACTGTTAACTAGCCCTTCAATGCGACTCATTCAGTTCAGCTTATAGTGGCACTGTAAATGTTAATTTTAATAAACTGTTACCCATACGTAAGCAGCCCTTTAATCTCTTAATCAATCAAACTGTTATTAAGCTAAGTTAGTTGAGGCACGCACATTCAGCGCTTTGACAGCTAAAGCGAGCAAGAAGACTTTGATGCTGGCTTAATCAGTTGCCATGTTGTAGTTTATTTCGGCAGGAAGCCGAATGAAATGCCATTGATAAATGAACTATTGTTGCGAAATCTTCAATCAATTTATGCTGCAATTTATCTCCATCAATCTGCAGCAATAAATGCAGAGTTTTTGGCTGGAAAATGGGCATTCATTTAGCTTGGTTATTTTCACGCTAATTTGATTTTCATTTGTTTATGTTGTTACGAATTGTTATTTGCATTTTGTTGCTCATGTTTAATTAAAAACACATTTGATGGGATCAGACAAACAGAGGGAGGGAGCGAGAGAGAGAGAGAGAGAGTGCGATAGTCATACACACACAGAGAGAGAGTCACACACAACACTTCATTATTGCAATCATGCGGCGCTTTATAAATTACAAAAATAACTCAATTACGTATACAGTGAACAGCCCAACTGGCGCGCCCTTTTCTGCTGCTGGTGCTGGTACTGGGAAACAGTTCCGCCTTCCGTTTCCGTTTTTAACAGTCTGCCAAAAATATGTAAAAACAGCCAAGTTTTTATTTCCGCTCCGATTGAGCATTAAATGCATATAAATTTTACTAAAAATAATGCAAGCAAACAATTTGGCAGCAGCAACAAAAGCGATTAATGCCTAACAACAATACATAGATAAATTACTCACACACACACACATCCTCACACAGCTGCAGACACAAACAGCATTGAACAATGGCAACTGGCATGCAAATAAACAGTAAATTTGCATAATCAATTTGTTTATTGATTCGTATATTCAGCTATTTTAATTACGTTTACGCTTGAACCTCATTTCACGCAAACACACATAGAGGGCCACACACAGACAGACATTCAGGATCAAAAGTTGTTCAGCTGCAATAGGAGTTTTTTGTTGTGTTTTGGCAACTTTTGCCTTTTGGCTATTTTTGGCTTTTGTAATTTGCATTGACAAAATTTGTGCATATCTATAATACGTTAAATGAATCAAAATACCACAACAACAACAGCAATTAGCGGCGCAACAGGCGCCCAATCACTTGTAATTCGACTGCAAGCAAAAAAGTGTTGCATACATTTAGGCTTAATCAAAAATTCCCTTTACTATGGCACGCCATGCTCTGGGGTTAAGCCTGTATTTCGCACAGCGTTGCCAATTATGTAAAGTTTGCAGTTGAGGCGTAAAGCGTGGCGAAAAATGCGCGATAAATTAAATTAGGTATGTAGCCGTAAGGTGGCTGACTGTTTTTTATTTACAGCTGAAAACGTTGTGCTGAAATTGAAATTTGCCAAAAATGCAGGAAATTTATGAAAAGCTAATTTAGTAGCTTAACATAACTGTGGGTTTTAAGTTAGCTCAGACTACCATAGAATAACTGCTTTCTTTTAACAGGCTCTTTTACATAAATGCTATCTGTTAACAGAGTTCAGCTAGCAATTGGAGAAATGCTCTCCCGATGCAGTCTTAACAGAAAGCTATCAATTGAGTAAATGTTGTCGGCGCACTTGAATTGTTTGTTCTTTCAATCGTTTGAGTTTGGACAACATTTTCGTTTCCAATAAACTAGTCTGAAGCCCTGCTAAAAGCATAGTGTGTGCATGTTTTTTTTTTTTTTTTTTTGAAGCTACTGCTGCTGCCCATCAACGTTAAAAGCCACCTTCGGCGCATCTCAATGACAAGCACTTGGGGTGCTAGCTGCTAGTTGACGAGTGGGCTAAGTACTCATATCCATTCGGATGGCGCTTTGACAACAGCCTAAGCACTTGGCCAGCGTCAAAAACACGCAGCCAGTCAATCAAAAAGGCACAGAGCTGCTGGCAGCCAGAGGGGAGCAGCGGCTCAGGCAGGCTCAGGCATTTGTCAAAAAATGCGAAAGCGACGAGACAACTTGAAAACGTCGCGTTGCCAAAATTGTTAAGTGCCACAAGTGGCCACAGGACACAAACGCCTCTGACCAGCAGCAGGAGCAGGCAGCCGGAGGAGGGGCAGCTGCAGTGGTGCCTGGTGTCAACCGCAGCAGAAGTGCAAAGTTGAAAATGTGCGCAAAATGAATATTTCGAGTTCGAGAGTAGTTTTTGCGGCTTTGTTGCTGTTGCATTTAATTAAATCAATTGAAAGTTTCGATTGTGTCCGCTCGCTCACTCTCTCTCTTTAGCTCGCTGCCTGCAATCGCAACATAAGCCTGGATAATGGACATCAGCGCACTTAAGAACGAATTCATCCACGAATCTAATTCAACTCGTCGCATAAATTTTATGCCTGGCAAAAGGAGAAGCAATAAAAAAAAAGTAAAGAGAAAACACAAAAGATAATTAAATCACAGTGAGTGATGGCATATAAATCTCCAGAGGATAGAGCCAGGCAATGAGTGCACTCAGTTAAACCAAAAAACTCAGCACGCCAAGCGAGATGGCACGATTGTGAGAGGGGTAGAGCGAGAGGGAGACAGAGATAGAGAGCAAGACATTGTGCCACTTGAAAACTTTGATTAAAATCCTTTTGAAGTGCTAACAAATAACGCGAGACAAAGACTTGCACCCAATGCAGACAGAGAGGGAGAAAGCGAGAGAAAGGGAGAGAGAGAGAGAGAGAGGGCCGCGCAGTCAATGTGTGTCCACACTTTTTGAAGGCTAAGCTGAAGTAGCTGTGGCTGTCGACGTGCCAAGGGCCGAATGGGGTGGGGAAGGGGAGGTCAGTTGGCGTTTGCATTTCTTGCATTGCGTTTGCTTCTTGTACTTTTCTGTGTGCTAAGCGCCACTAAATCCGTCTGACGCGACAACAACAACAGCTTGGATCAAGCAGCAGCAGCAGCAGCAGTGGTAGGATCTGAATAAGGCCGCTAGCCACAACAGCAGCAACAACAAGGACCACGACAACGAGAACGGCGACAATGCAATAACTCATGTGTGCAAGTTGTTGTTGTTGTTGTTGTTGCTGGTCATGATGACACTTTTGGTTGTTGCTGCTGTGCTGTGTTGCGCTGAGCTGTGCTCTGCTCTGCTCTGCTTTGACAGAAAGTTTTGTTTGATAGTCGCAGAATTGTGGAACTTGGAGCGCTTAAATGCATTTTAAGTTGCGCAAAGGTCTTGCAACTGCTTCGACTTTAAATAAAATGCCGCACACGTTACTTGCTGCATTTGCTCTTTGCTGAAAGTTGTTGTTGTTGTTGTTGTTGTTGTTTTAAGCAATGCTCCGTTTTAGTTAAGTGCACTTGAGAGCGCTTCAAAGTTGGCCAGATAAGCGCCAGCTGAATCGCATAGCACGCCACCATACACCGTAACGTGACGTATGCGCAACGAGCCAACGAGTTTTACTTGCGTTTATCATACGCACTGTATAACGCGCGCCTCTAACTCTGTGTGAGTGTGTGTGTGTGTATGGATGGCATATGATAGCAGTCATGGCAGCTAAGAGCTTGCTATTCATAAGGGAAATATATGCAAGAGGCGAGAGTTTCAAGAGTTCTCAAGTGAAGGTCGCTTAAGTAAGTTTGAACAAAAAGCCAAAGTCGAGATATATATATAACACACACACACACACACACACGCACCTTCACACCCACACACACTACATACCCACACCCGCACATGCAGCGCTGAAAATTTTAAAGCCAAACGACGAACAGATCATGTGCGCGTGTAAATGGAGTTTCACTATTAAAATTTGTTGCCCACATTGCAGAGCAACTTGAGTTTGGCGCTGCACCGTTCTCGCTGTCAGATTGGACAGCTATTGCTAAAGTCAGCCAGCCTTAGCCAGAGGCTAGTTATTTAGTTAGTTTTATTTATATATTTTTGATTAAGTTTATTTTAAGCCAAACCATGCCTCTGGCGACTTTTATATCAATTCCAACAGATCGTAGAGGTCAACAGGTTTTATAGTCAGTTTCTGATAAGAGCTGAATTTATAGATTTATTTATTGTTTGAGAATTATAAGACAAAATTAAATTTTATAAGGTAATAGACAGCTTTTACATTAGTCTTTAGCTAAGACTAAAGATTATACAGTTTGAATATACAAATTAAATTTAAATAATTATATTAAAAATTATTAAAATACCTTTTTAAATATTTAAATATATTTTTTTTTAAATTAAATTTAATATATTTAAATTAAATTTTTATGTTTATTTAAAAACTTTCTTATCTAATTTTGTGTTCATTATTTTCATTTAAAATTGAAAACATTTCAAAGTAAACTCAAAAACATTTTTGCCTCTTTTGACTTACTGTCATAGATCTTTTGACAAATTGGCAAATAGTTTAGTTGGTGCGTGGCTTCTGACTCAGTCTAAGAGTGCGAATCTGTTTTCGGTTCTTATGCCCATTTCATGATGTTGCCTGGCACTTGAGCGGAGCGGCTCCCTGGGCACCCAGCGAGTGTCTAAATGTCACGTTGAAATTTATGTTAGCAACAACAATAACAATAACAGAGCCGGCAGCACGCACACACATGCGATGCGACTAGATGCAACCAAAATGCTATCACAAAAACAAAAAAGGAGAAGAGGAAAAACAAACAAAAACTAGAAAAAAAAATGGAAAAAATGCAGCATAAACAAAAACAGTTATGACAACAATAGAAACAACAAACAGCAACAACAACAAATTGTTCTCATGTGTGTGGTTGAAGTGGGGACGGGTTGTGGGGCGTGTGACGGTGGGAAATGCCATTGCAACTGTCAACAAAACATTTTTAACAAAATGAAGGCGAAAATAAAGAAACCGAATACCAAAAAATTGTGATTGGAAAACATTAGAAATGGTCTCTGGCTGAATGATGGCATGGAAATTGAGCGTAGCGAGAGCTGCGCATGGGACAGATTTAATGGATGCCGAGCAAAATGAAAAAAGGAGGAAAATGCATGTTAAAAGCATATCGATGAGCGTTAGCTATTGAAAAGGGTTATAGTTGGCAGCTGTAGACAGATGTCGAACAATTTGATAGGCGTTAGACGGAGCGAGTTATCAAATATGTTGAGAATGAGGAAAGTTATTTACTAATGAGGAGGGTGACGTAGGAAGAAGAGACGTAGAAGAACGTTAAAGTAGTTGCAGAGGCTTAAGTGATAAAATTGTATTTTAATTTTTACTTTTTTTTTCATTTATAAAAAAACTTAAGGTTTGTATTGAAAATACTTGTGGATGAAAAGAAAAAAACATATTTATATTACAAAAAAATGTATAAATAAATAAAATAAAATAAAAATAAAATATAAATAAAATTAAAATAAAATAAAATAAAATATTTGAAATCTATAAATTGTATATCTATAACACTATCCTTCTGCTAGCCATTTCTCTAGTTCCTCGTTCTCTCTCTCTAAAAAAAACATATTTAGAACCATCTTAAAATTTGTTTAACATTCGATATTAAATAATTAATATTTGGTCTGTCACTTAGCAAGCCCCGTCCACAGCATGAGTTCTACCAGAGCCTAGACACTTTTCATGGGCTTTTACCTATTGCTGTTGCCTGGCACTTCGCTCCACTTCAGGCTGAGTCAGTGAAACTATTTTACGTTGGCTTATAAAAAATGAATATGACTAAGCCAAGTATAGGTAGTTGAGCATTAATTTGCAGCACTTCCCCAGACTAGTTGTTGCCGGAGCCAAATCAGCTATGTGCCAAATGGACAGACAGCTGAACGGACAGAGCAGAGACAGAGACAGAGGCAGAGGCAGAGCAGAGCTGGCAAACAAAATGAAAATGGTTGCAAGTATCTTTTAGTGCGGTGTCTGCTGCCATCAAATTGTAGTTGTTGCTGTTGTTGTCATTGCGTTTTACATGTGGCATGCAACAATGTTGTTGTTAGCATTGTTGTTGCCGCTGCCACTGCTGCCACTGCTGCCACTGCTGCTTGTGCTGCTGCTGCTGCACTACACAACAATACAACGGGGTCTAGCCATTATTATTTTTGCTTTCAACTTTGCTGCTGCTGCGTTGTTTGTGTTTCAACTGCCATTGTTGTTGGCATATTATTTTGCACGCTCGTTGAGGCACGCTGCTGTAGCAACAACAGCAGCAACTCTCAGGCTAACCGCAACGAGAAAAAATGTTTTCATATTTATTTGCCGCGCTCTATGCGCTTCACTCCCTGCTCACGACCTCGCAGCATCTCATCCTTGACACGCCCCCGCCTACGCTCTCGCATAACTCTACTCAAGTATGCAACTTTATCATTTTGATTTAAATGTTTTGTTGTTGCTGTTGTCGCTGTTGCTGTTTGCCGCATTGTGACATGCATGGCTCAGCCTCCTCATACCCCCCTCTCTGTGCCCCTGCGTTGGGCAAAAGCATTGCAGTCAGCGCGGCGTATGCGTGTTATGTTTTAAAGCTAAAGAACTGTGCAAATTGCTGACAAAAACTCAGCTCTGAAAAATGGCTAAAACATAAATGGGAACGGGCGGCCCCAAAAAGTAGGCAACACAATTATTAATTGACGCCGTGGAGCACAAAACACTGCGCGGCATCAATTTATTTTAAGAGTGCAGCGAAATGTTGCACTGAGTGTGTTTAACTATGAATACGAATATGGACTTTGATATAAATATTTAAGCTGACTTCGGGTCTTGGCTGTTTAGTTAGAAGACACTGCCCACAGGTATAGTTAAAATTGACTGAACAGAGGGGATATTATTATGGTTTAAGTATATATAACACGCAGAGAACAGATTCATGAAGTATATTTATTTTTAATGAGCAGTAGCCTTATACCCATGCCTGTCTGTCTGTGTGTCTGGCCCATCCATCTTTTTTGCTAGCCCATCTGCCCGTCTATTCGTCTCTCTGATCTCCTATGGCACTTCACACAACTAGCTCCCGCAGTTGAAGTTTACTTTTATCATTTCCATAAAACCAATTGAAAATATTATCGAACTTCAGCTATTTGAGCATATCTCGTATATTTTCAGAGCTAGCGCACATAAATTTTGGTTTTTATTATATTTAGTAAGTTTGATTTATTTCATAGTTGAGATACAGCATGCAATTCCACGAATTCAATTAAATTCTAGTTCAGTTACATAAATATATATATGCAGGCAATATCAGTTATATCTGTGGAGTCGAGTGGCAAGTATTTTTATTGAAATATATATATATATATATATATATATATATATATATATATATATATATATATATAAATATAAATATATAACCAGAAATATTTCAAAGAGCAGCTCGCTTGGGACTTTAATAGCTACGCTATAGTACTCCGACTTTTTCTATAATGTGCCCTTGTCTCTCTCACTCAATCTCTCTCTCTCTCTCTCTCTCTCTCTCTCTTTGTAAAGAAGACTATACTCTTTAATATATATAATTTATGTGTAGGCATAGAATGATTCAATTGCTGTTCAGGGCAACTGCAAGTCGAGCAATAGCCCTCATATGCACTCTGCCTATATCCCTCCCTCTTTCTCTCGCTCTCTCTCTCTCTCTCTCTCTCTTTATATAATTTTCAATCATCTCTCTTTAAATCTTGATTTATATATCATTCATTTATTGCTCCACATACGCTAATTGGACGCTGTTTAATTAGCTAACGAAATTGCTCAGGCATTGACATGCCATAAATTATGCGCATTTGTCATAATTTTTTTTTCATTTCTGTCACATCATTTGCCTCTCATTCACACACACACATACTTGACACAGTCTTCATGCTGTGCGCAATCGAAAAATTAATTTAATTAAGTAATTTCACACATGTCACGCCGCATATGATTTATGCGTTTGCTTCTATTCGAGTTAATTTCACAATTTTGTTTCTGCTTTTGTTTTTTATATAATTTTTAATTCTTGACTTTTTTGCAGCTCTGGCTTCATTATGTTGTTTGTTTCAGTTTATTATTATTTTTTCCTGTCACGCGCTCATTTCAAATTGTTTTGACGCTTCGTTGATTTTGCAGGAAAATGCTTGAAATCCAATTGGATTTTCTTTTTTCTCCATTTATTTATTTATTTAATTTTTTTTTCGCTGGCAGTATTTACAAAATTAATTTGCAAAAAATAAGCATACAAAATTGGCTCTCTGTGCATTTTGAGAATAATTTAATAATATTTTTTGGTTAGGCTCCAGCTGCACACAGTGCCTGCAAACGAGTTCCGACTGATTGACTAATGCAATTACTCCAAATCGTATGTGTGTGTGTGCGTGTGTATGTGTGTGTGTTTTGTTTATAAACCACAATTGTATTGGCAAATTCGATTTACAATTGGAACTCTAATTGAATTGTTTAGCTGGCTGCGTGCCTCTGCCATTGATTGGCAAGTGAGAGAATCTGAATTCGGTTTTTCTATAAACTCGATTCTTTATATGCCAGCTGCAGCATGGCACGCACAGCTAACAATTAGAATCTACTGCCAATTAGTGTATTGATCTCAATTTCCAATCTTTGTTCTAGCTATCACACAGTGTCCCTCACTCTCTCTCTCTCTCTCTCTCAATCCCTTCCTCTCTTTGCTAGGACCTTTCCGGTGTGCTGCTAGTGCCACTGCAGCAGCGACAATAATGACATACGAACAATGCGCACATTCAAGTGATTCGAATGACAATAACAACCAAGTTGTTAGCTCTTGGCTCTTGGCTGTTGTTCGGGCTGTTGTCTTTGTTGTTGTTGTTGGTTGACTGCTTCACTGTTAGTTATATAGTCTGTTAGGTGCAGCAGGTTTGTCTGTCGCGTTGCTCATCCTAAGCACATAAATTTCAACTCATTTATCGCCGCAACGTTGCGCTTCTGCCAAAGTGTGCAATAACAACAAACAAACAAACGAACAAGCAAACAAATAAAACAATGACAAACCATTAACTGAGAAAGTGCCGAACTTGAAATGCTCTCTAGCTGGGGGATATGTTTCAGCTGCAGAAATTTAATGAGCAGCTTAAGTTGCATAGTGAAAAGTATTTTTAAGCTGCAGTTTTAATTAATTAATTAATAATTATATTATAAAAATATATAATTCTGATTAAAAAATTATTTTAAAATCATATTATAACTCAATATCATATTATTCACAGATGCTCAGTAAATTTAAGATTTTTATGCAGACTTTTTTAATAAATTTTTCTTTGACTTAATCCCAACTTTTAGCTGAGAATCTATTTAATTTTTATTCTAGTTAATTTATTTATTTTATAATATTTTCAGTTGCCAAGGAGTAGAAGAAGTCTGATTAGAAGCAGATATGCCTAACGTATATTTCACAAGAGCTACTTAGTTAAGCTTTCCTTATTTGATTCATCAAAGAATCAATAAATTCTCTAGTAAAATATGTACTCAGTTCCTCATATAATATTACTAAAAAATAATTTATATATCCAACTATCTTTTCGATGCCAAACTATAGCTAAATTCTATTAAATTTATATTTTCAGCAAGAAGACTCCTTCTCCTTATCTGCGATAAATTCCTATTCAATAAATACTCAATTCACTTTCATGGCCCAGTGATAATACCCCGTGCAAGTGCTTGGCGAGTGGACAGTCAACTTCAACGAAAACATCCGCCAAAGTTAGTAACTGCAAGTAACTTCGCTTAACAACATATTCCTGGCCCTCGCCCCGCCCGTTGGCTAACTGACATTGTTTATGGCCCAGACTTTTGTTTTTTAGTGTGCGCATTCCCCGTTACTTTGTCAGTCAAACTGTCTGCTCTATCGGCCTGCGCTGCGCTGCGCTGCTGTGCTGCTTTATGCAATTAACTAATTCGATGTGGATCCTGCTGCTGCACGACAACAATGGCCATGCACGAAGTGCAAAAAGTTCAGGCCAAAATAAAATGAATGTTGTCCAGGGTCAGGGTTCGGCTCGCCTCGTTGCAGCTCGAGGCGCAGAGCGGCAAATTGAATGCAAATTGAAAGAGATTGAAACGGATTGAAACGAAGAGCGCAGCAGCAGAGCAGCTGGCGCTCTTTTGGCTGGATGGAATGCAATGGAATGGAACGGCAGAGACAAGTGCAGCGCTTGCTCTTACTGGAAGTGGCAGCGAACAAAGAGCAGCTGCAGTTGTTGTTGTTGTTGCTTCTGTTGTTCGTGTTGTTTGTATTGTGTCAATCAGCAATGCTTGGCGAAGCAGCGCAACAAATGGGAGATGGCGCATAAAAAGCTGTTGCCTACTTTACGGCGTTTGTCGAAAATCGTTCCGAGTGTGTGTGTGTGAATGTAGTGTGAGTGTGCGTGTATTGGTATTGAATACAAGCAGCAACAAGTAAAACACAACAGCAGCAGCAGCAGCAACTAAATGCTTGCCATGTGTCTGAGTGTGTGAGTGTTTTGAGTGCTTGAATAACTGCTTGTCTGCTTGCTAACAGCAGAGACAAGCCTGACAAAATACGGGCAAACTCATTAAATTGCATTTTAAATGGAGCCGCCCCCTGCCCAAGCTGCATTCGCTCGAAAGTATGCAGATAATTGCATTTGCTGCACTTTTCTGCCTCATTGTGATGCGCAGCACGTCAGACGGCAGCCGGAATGGACTTGTCGCCTAAGCAGCTGTGGCTGCTGCTGTCAATTGTTGTTACTATTGATGATGACAGTTTATTATTATTAAGGCAAGCCCGAAATATTCAGCTCGAGTCGGTCTGCGTGGTCAGTGGCCAGGGCTGTCGGCGAGCGTGTGAAATGTGCCTGCAACGGAAATGAGGTTTCAATTATGATTTATGCAGGCAACAAGACGACAGAGACCGCACACAGAGACACAGGCCTTGCCAGGCCAGTTATTAGCCACACTCACACACACACACACACACACACACACACACATGCATGAGTGCATTTAGAACTTGACACGCATATTTAGTGGCAACAGCAAACCTAATTACGCATGTCCAAAAGCGAATGCTGCAATGCGAGTGGGCTCCAGTTCGAGTTGAGCTCTTGTTGCCCCTTGGGTCGCATTTATGAGTTGTTCCAGCACACACATGTATCAGTGTGTGAGTGTGTGTATGTGGCTGGCAGTGCATTTCAATAAGAATAAGTGACCGATGCAGTTGCAGTTGCAGTTGCAGCTGCAGCTTGAGCCCAACTGCCCAGCTGCCAACTGCAATTCCAAAACATTTGCAACATTTGTCATCAGCAAAGATTTGGCTACGCCCCCAGGCCGCAGCTCCCAGCTGCAGCTAGCATAGATTTTATGATTGCACCACTGCAATGCCCCCCCACATATGCCATTCCCTCTGTGCGTGTGCGTATGCGTGTGTGTGTGTTGGCTGAATTAGCTCTGATTAGGCCTAATCGAGCTACAGCTGCAGCTGGCCAGCCTCCACCCCTTGCAGTTGTGGCAGCTAAAATTGTTAAATGCCTGTTGCTGATTTACTGATTGCAGCTCGGCTGCAGCTGCAGCTGCCTGGCAAATCTTATTTGGCAAACGGGCCCGCAAATGGAACTTTGATGAGCTGCCCACTGCATGCGTAATGCGACTGGCCAACTGACCTTTTCGCATATATCTAATTGCTGCTTTGCATTAAGTTTCGTTTAAACTAGGCTCCGCTTTATGCCTGCCTCAAATTATATATGCAGCTAGACAGCCAGCTAACTAGGTCAAAATAAACAGCAAGTTTCCATGCCAAGCGAATTTTAAATATGAAAGTAAAATGATAACTGAAAATGTATTTATTATTTAAATAAAACCTTGGCGTTTTTCTCACTAGCTAAAACCCACTAGATGCTTAGTCTCTTTCGAGCTGTCTGTTGTCTGTCCAATTACGTGAGGCTACATGCTCTTCTATGCAATTCTCATGTATTTATTTAGTGATCTAAGATGGTGTTCTGTGGTAGTTTGCTTTTTCCGCAATGCGGTACTTAAAAATATATTGTATATATATATATATTAATATCCTTCTATGTGATTCTCATGAATTAATAGTATGTTTGTCCTTCTGTGCGATTCTCATAAAGTAAAACAAGGCTCATAGCTCTAATGTGTAAGGGATTCTCATGAATAGAGACTAGAAGCGGTGGTTGCCTTTCTATGCGATTTTTATTTATTATCAATATATAAATCTTATGCAGTTAATTTAGGTGTGCGATTATCATTCTCTGCTAAAATCAGATTTTTATGCATTTCTTATCAAATATAGATACATTTTTCAAATTATTTTATTTTTAATATTTTACTTTATTGTCTTATTACAATATATGTATATTTTTCTGCATGCTTATAGCATACAATGTGGCATATATAAGCTTTTAATAGTAAATAATTAGGTCAATAAGAGGTGTAACTACATTTTATTCATACTATGCAAGCATTTTCATGGGGAGCCAGCACTTGTCTCCTGCTCAAACTATTCATACTGAAGGCAACTTTTAACGACGTCAATAACATTTTATAAATTATTTATGTTTATATATATTTATATTCATATTACCTCATTACGAAACATTATTCAAAGTTTCGTTGCACGTCTGGAGTTGGGGCTGGCAAATAAATTTAATTATGCGACAGCTCTCACAGCTCTCAGTTTTCGGGGCCTGGAGGCCGCAATGCATGTCAATAGGAAATTATGTTTGCAGTCTGTTTACGGCTCGCACACTCGAGCACACTTTGTCTGTCTGTGTTGCTGGTTGTTACGTAAAATCAAATATTGTGGTTGTAGCCACTTGAGTCAGTGCCACTGTCAGAGCAACTCCTGGCAGTAGCCCTCTTTCCTTCCCTTCCCTTCCCTACTCCAACCTTCCTGCCTGCGTGCGTGTGTGGACAGTTGTCAGGCTTTCAGAGTTTGCCGCTGTCACATGCTGCCACACCCACTAAAACACTTGTCAATTTGGCTAGTTGCATAGCTGTAGAACAAGCAAATGCATAAAATGACCATAACAGGGCTAACAAGGCATAGCCACACGCATACACACAGGCAGTGGCAGTGGCAGTGGCAGAGGGTGAGAGAGAGAGAGAGAGAGAGAGAGAGGAGGCAACAAAGTTGCAATTGGAATTCATATGTTGCAGCTGCTGCTGCTGCCTTAATTATTTAATTTAATTTATTGACTTATTTAACTCGATTTAGTGGCAGCTGCCAAAAATTATGACCACAAAAGCTGAGCACGCAATTTCCGCTTTTACACACACAAATACAATTGAGAATCCTATTAACTAGGAGCTGGGCTGCAGGCAAAGCCTTGTCCAGCGCCTGACAAAATATTGGTTTAGTTTCGGCTGCCAGCAAAATAATGAAATGTTTGTTTGATTGAGTGCCCAGATGCGTGGGCGTGGCAGGTTTGCCAATTGGCCGAAAATTTAGTTGAATTCTTCATGTGTAACCCTAATAAGTTGTATTTGTGTATTTTTTGGTTTGGCACGTTGTTGCTGTTGCTGTTGTTTGTCAAGGACCGGCAACAGGAAATTGTTGCATGGCATTGCCATATTATGCAAATCACAGCTATTGAGCTGAGTTAAGCACAGTCAACAACCGCAACAGCAACAACAACTTCGACAAGCAAAAACCGAAAACCGAAAACCGAAAACCACTTTGCCAACTTATTTGTGGCAAGCAAAATTTGCATGCATTGACGCATCATCATCGACACTCTGAATGCCTCTCGATATGTGAAAGAGTGTGTGTGTGTGTGTGTGTGTGTGTGAATGTCAATGTGCGTATGTCCTTGTCAAAAAGTAGCATTACATATGTGCTGGAATGTTGCTGCTGTTGCTATTGTTGCTGTCGTTGCAATTGCTGTTGCTGCTGTTACTGCTGTTGCTGTTGTTGCTGCTGTTGCTGCTGCTTTTGTTACTCTGCCTGTTGTTGTTGCTGCTAATATAGCTGCTGCTGCTCGTCCTCCTCCGACTATTGCTGTTGCTGCTGCTGCTGTCCACTTTTCGGTTGTTCGTATTTTCATTTTCAATTTTTCTTTTATTGCAGTTGTTGTTGTATGCATTGTTGTGTTTGTGTGGGCATGCGGTGCTTGACGTACTCTCACACACACACATACATACATTCACACACACACAGCAGCCGGGGATAACACAGGGACTCGACATGCCAGCAAATTCATCCACACAAATCAATTGAAGTTTGCCAAAAGGGCGTGGCAGACCCCAAATGTGTCAGCTCATATGTCAATTTGCATTGCCTGCCACATGCCGCATGCCGCATGCCGCATGCCACATGCCGCCACGCTCGCAAAGTAATAAAACCCATTCAAGTGCCACAAATTTGGCAGCGTTTAAGCGGCTCAGCCATAAGTAGACCATCGAAAGTTCAAATATGCATATATACAGATATATATATCAGAGAGATATAGATATATCGGCAAGTGAGTGAGAAGGCTAAAGAAAACTAAAGAGTTCAAATGAACGCTGGTCAGCTTATTCTGTTTATGCAGGTACAAGCGAAGGTTTCGATATGCGAGCTTTAATTAAAAATGATAGTTGTACAGAAAATTGTATAACAAATCAAAACAAAGTAGATGCAATATGAAGAAGGAGAGGGAGGAGAGCAGGTACAGTAGAGTGAGATTTACAGTGGATATAACATAACATATGTAGTCAAAGCAGGCAAAGGCAGGTAACAGACTGTAGAGTTAACATAGCGGTGCAGCGGTTAAGTAATTGAGCTTATATATTGTATATTGGATATTATGTATATGTATTTTTTTTTATTTGTATATGTATGTATTATGTATAAGTATTTATATGTTACTCAAGTATGAAAATGTTGTTTAAGACCAACTCCAGCATTGAGCATTGAACACTTTAGAGAAGATCAGTTTAACAGAAAATATTTCAACTCAAACATATGTACATATATATATGAGTTTATGCTGTATCGTTATGTGCGTATCACAGAGTCTGTTAGCTATGATTGACTCAAACTATTGCATTAGTATTGGCGAGAGTGAGACAACTTGTATTATGCGAGTGAGCTTAGAATTCAGTTGCTCGCATCTCTAAGCTTAGTTCCCATAGTGTGAGAGAGAGACGACAACTAGAGCTGTAGCTGAACGTGGTGCTGGCTGTTGCTGAGTGCAAGAGAGCGGGTAAGCCATGCCTTAAGACTGTGATAAGCTCACACATAGCGACGCTTGCAGTAAGTGCTGTAAAAGCATTGCCTCTCCCTCACACTCACTCTCTCAATATATGTACATATATTAGTTCTGTTTTCTCTTTAGCTCTCCACCTGTCTCTTGTCTGCCTGCAGCTCAACTAACAATAAATATGTATACTGAAACAATAAATATATTTGTCACTTCTCATTCATAAGCCTTTCAAGTTAAATTTTGCATAGTTAACAGATTGAAAGCAGCTTTGCTCTTAATGCTAAACAAAGCCTCACTCAAAGGTGTTGCCGCTCTCCCACTCCCTCTCCCACTGTGTGTGTGTGAGTAATCAACGCATCCATTTTGAGCGATTATATTTCACAGTTGTCAGACTGGCACACACACACACCCACTCACACACTGACACGCGCTTTAGGCCCTCTCTTGAGTGCCTGTCGAGGATCATTTTACGTTTTGTGTGCCAACACTGCGGCATGTGGTTGCGTTTTTCAGGATGAGGCAAGTGCCGTACTGTGCCGTGCCGTGCCGTGGCGTGGCGAGTGTTCAAAGTATTGCCTCATTAAGCTGCACAACAATGCGAGCACACACACACACACACACACACACAGTGTAGCAGCTGCTGCTAGTATCTGGTCTAGTATTTGGGGTCTAATTACAAAACACAAATGCTCCATAATTTCAAAATCAAGCAGCTTCCCGTTTGCTGATTGTCGGCACATTCTAGTGGCTGTCATTGACATGCATGATTTCGTAATTTAAACGGCAATCAGTTTTAGCCCCACCCCCTCCCCTTCCCCACTCCCTCTCGCCCCTGTCAACAGCTAGCAAAACTTTCTGTCAGCAAAATCATGCAAAATGTCGCATTGAAGCAGAGTCGTTGTCAGAGAAGGGAGAAATTGGATTTGAGCTGCATGCAGAGACAGCCTAACTAACGCTGACTGCCTGTTTGTCTCTCTGTCACTCCCTCTCTCTCTCTCTCTCTCTCTCTCTGTCTGCCTGTCTGTTTGGCAGCTGTTCAGCGCCTCATTCAAACTTTATTGATTTAGCTCGAAATTGACACTTTTGCGCATATTTTGTGCGTTGCACTTTTCAGTGAACTCGTTGCCTCTTCAGTGTCCTGGCCAATTGCTAATTTGGTTAATACCCAAATGCAATACACGAGCGTAAGCTGGCATTAGCCAGGCTTAATTCGGATCTAATTGAGAGCCGTCGTCGCAGCAGTTTGCCGCTCGCTTATAATAGCCAGGTCAACTCAGCAGGCAGCTAACCAATATAGCCTTGCAATTACACAGACCATTTAACAGGCCAAAGCAGCCTCGCCATGGCTCCGAGCTGCTCGAGTTGTGCTAACTGCAGAAGTCACCTGTTGGTCCAAGTTTTTCGCAAATATATTGCAGCACAAATGCCAAGCGATTTACGCTAAAGTCTATTATTCATTTTAGTGTCTACCCTGGAAAGTGCAGGCCAAAAGGGTATATTGGCTGTGGGCAAGTATATGTAACAGGCAGCAAGAGGCTTGAGCACAGCTACAATTATCAGGATATATAACATTATCGGACTGTATTATATGAGATATATATTGATATATTATTATCAAATAAAATATTTATTATTTAATAAGTATAACAAATTTTATAGGATATCTCTTTGTCAGTACCCCTCTCTCTCTCTCTCTCTCTCTCTCTCTCTTCTCCGCTCCCCCACTTATTTTTGCTTATCAATAGCGATAGCTCTGAATTTTGCATTTGATATCAACTGCAAATGACCACCTGCCACACTGACACCCACACAAAAGCATAGACAGAGGTGTCGATGGCCAGCAGAAAGAAACAAAGATGTATTGTTAGCCGTATATGTTGGAGGGGGCAGAGCTGGTATTCATATGTACTACATTGTCAAACAATTTATTGCCATTGAAATCCAAGCAGCTTGTGTGACCCTTGACCCCACATGTATGGCTTCAGCTGGGCGTGACAAATGCAAGCGCAGGTCAAATGCCAATTGCTCTTTTCCATTGAATATATCAAATGGCAAATGTTCAGCGAGACAAGTGTGAGTTAAATATAATTTACATGCAATTCCAGAGGCAGTACCTGACCAGCTGGCATACCTAACAAAACATATACCTCATAAAATTTAGATTAATGCAAATTGTTATAGCAATCTGGTTTGTGTACAGACTCAGCGAGAGTTAAGCTTGACAATTAGTCAAGTTGCAAACCAAAGCTTCAGCGGAAGGTTAACTCTGCAGTTTTTTTGACTGCAACGAAACTTGGTTTTTAGTTGCCATAAATTTATGGCAAGCAACCATTATGTGCAGAACTTGCTGTGCAATAAATTTGGTTATATTTTAAATCTAAATAAAAGTGGAGAGTACTAAATGGAAATTGTTATACTGAAAATTTTATAGAATATGGCTGAAAAATGTTCAGCATCCAAATAGCAAAGACTTCCACCACATGAAGCAAATATGTAAGTGAACAGTTTTATTGCTGTAGAAAGTGCATGACTTGTAGATACCCTGTTCGAAATTTATTTATGTTTATTTTTAAAATATTTAAGCTGTCTTTATTTCACAGACTAAAACATCCGCAGTTCAACAACTTTGGCTTAAATATTTTATTTGCTGCTTGCCCTAATGATCCCACGGCAATAAGAAGAATAACAAATTGAATGCCATTGCCAAAAAATACAAGAGGAAACCATAACAACAACACAATCTTAACAGACAAATGGCAGTTCAATAAAAACTACGCAGAGTCAAGCAGCAAAGGCCGCCTTGGGCCAAAAGTTGTTTATGGCCAAGACAAACGCAGCCGAACTACAAATAGGCGAGCAACAACAATGGCCAGTTGCAACATCACGCGCTGAGTCATGCAACAACAGCAACAACAATGCGAGTGGCTAACTGAAGGTGTCATCTTCGATCAGCAGCTCGTGATTGGGAGGCGTCCAAGTCCAACGTCAAAGGTCGCGTATCCATTGCAGCTCGGGAAGCTGGCAACCGATCGCCTCGTCGCGCCTCATCTCGGAGTTAGCAGCCACCGATTCACACGATTCATTGCTACTCTGTAAGGTCTTTTATGAGTCTTACATAAATTTACAACCCAATTAAACGAACGCGTTCTGAGGCATCATCATAATCGAAAATAGTCTCTGACCTTGTGGGAATTTGTTCGTTTAATGTACTATAAATGAGATGCGATTGGAATGCAGCCAACAACAAATCGTGCCTCAAAAGTTGACCAACAAAATCTGTGTGTGTGTGTGTGTGCACCACATGGCGTATGCTGAATATTTAGCAAGTGCTACAACATGTGGCAGCTACAGCTGCAGAGCTTCCACATTTCTATGCACTTGCAGCGAGTCGCTTGACTATGCTATACAATATAAGTATGTATAAGTATGCATAACTATGTATAAGTATGTGTGTATAAGTATGTATATGTATATGTATGTATAAGTAATTATAAGTCAGTATAAGTATAAGTTTACGTATACGTATAAGTATAACTATAAGTATAAGTACAAGTATAAGTATGAGTATGAGTACACGTAAACGTATATGTATAAGTACAAATATAAGTAAGGGTATTCACTCTTCTACCTTCAACAAGCCATTTTATTTTCTCAGTTTTTTGTCGCCAACAATTTATTGAGTGCCGCAGTCTGCAGAGCTGGCCAAAAAGCTTCGCTGGCCAGTTCGCCTGCTGCATTGACCCTGTTCGCGCCTCGTTATAGATTTTATTACCCCCCGCACTTTAGTTACCCCCACCCCTGGTCCTTGTCTGCTGCTGCTTAACCAGTTGCTGGCATTTTCAATATTCCATTCGCCGCAATTGGAGCTGTAATCATTTTTGTCTTCTTCGACTTTTTGGCTGGCATTTCGTGTTAAATTTCGCCGAAAGCGTTTGCCTATCATCGTCTGCTCTAAAGCGTCATGATTATCATTTGTACTTGTCCAACTATTTTTCTTCTGTTTTTCAATTTCTGTTTTAGTCTTTGTTCCATTATTATACCCTGTACCCATTAAAGATGGGTAATCAGGGTATAATGGTTTTGTTGCAGTCCAAATGTATGTAACAGGCAGAATGAGGCGTGGCAGACCCCATAAAGTATATATATTCTTGATCAGGACGACAAGCTGAGTCGATTGAGCCCTGTCCGTCTGTCTTTCTGTCTGTCTGTCCGTCGATTATTATTAATAATACAATAATAAATAAATAAATAATAATTTAGTACCCAATTTTGTTTTATAAAATGCTTAGATAATTTTAAAGTTAAATTGTTAAATATAATTCAACTTTCCCTTAAAGAGGATCTAATTATATATATACATATATATATAAAAAAAAAAGAATTAAAAAACGCAAACAAAAATAAAGTAAATATTATTTATCAAAGAAATTCCTTACATAGTATTTGCAAGACTTTTTGAATTAATTTATTCAGTAATTCACTCACTTCCTGAGTCTCAACTTGCGAGTGAATATTTTATTACTCACGAAAAAATAATCGTTAAAAGAGCTCAACACGAAGAACTCAACAACATCGCTCAAGCGACAATCGAAGTAAAATAGAAAACACTCTATTGCTCAGAGTGAGAGCAAACCTTCTGAGTTTTTTTTTTTTGCTTATCTTCGGACATTGAGCGTAAAGAAAAAACACTCAATTGAAATTTGCGAGCTCAGCTCAGAACAGACTTAAAATTTTAATTCATTTATCATAATATAGTATTATGTACATGTGTATGTGTATATATTTCGCTTGAAATATATATTTAATATATAAAATAAGTTGAATAATAATGGTAGTAGTAAGGTAATGATTGTTGTGCCCGCCGACCGCCTCTATCGAGCTAAATAGGTAGCGCTCTCATTTCCCACTCAATGATCGACTGACCTTGGCCGAGTTGAGTTCGAAAGAATTGAGCATAACTTTTGGCGGGAATTTTGCCCTATATAAGGCAAGCCTTCTGTCCCATTTCTTCAGTTGGTTTCCTGACCCCCTGATGGTCAGTCGTGCAGTGCAGTGCAGTCCAGTGAAGTGTAGTGTAGTGTAGTGCTTCCCCTCCTGCTCCTCGTCCGCTCCTTCCTCTGGATTTGGTAAGTATTTAAATAGTTAATAATTTTAGTGATATGTTAAGTATTTAATTTATGGTTTTTATTATAATTTTTTTTTTTTTTTTTTTTTTTTTTTTTTTTTTATGTACCCTCTGCCCGTCTCTCTTCCGCTGCTGGACTGCTGGACTCTTTGCCGCTGCTGGACTCTCTACCGCTGCTGGACTCTCTACCGCTGCTGGACTCTCTACCGCTGCTGGACTCTCTACCGCTGCTGGACTCTCTACCGCTGCTGGACTCTCTGCCGCTGCTGGACTTTACCGTTATCCGATTCTCTACTGCTGCCTGACTTTACCGTTATCCGACTCTACACCTACTGGACTCTTTGCCGCTGCTGAACTCTCTATTGCTGCCTGACTTTACCGTTATCCGACTTTCTACTGCTGCCTGACTTTACCGCTATCCGACTCTACACTTGCTGGACTCTTTGCCGCTGCTGGTCTCTCTATCGCTGCTGAACTCTCTACTGCTGCCTGACTTTACCGTTATCCGACTCTACACCTACTGGACTCTTTGCCGCTGCTGGACTCTCTACCGCTGCTGGACTCTCTGCCGCTGCTGGACTCTCTACTGCTGCCTGACTTTACCGTTATCCGACCCTACACCTACTGGACTCTTTGCCGCTGCTGGACTCTCTACTGCTGCCTGACTTTACCGTTATCCGACTCTACATTTGCTGGACTCTTTGCCGCTGCTGAACTCTCTACCGCTGCTGGACTCTCTGCCGCTGCTGGACTCTCTACCACTGCTGAACTCTCTACCGCTGCTGAACTCTCTACTGCTGCCTGACTTTACCGTTATCCGACTTTCTACTGCTGCCTGACTTTACCGCTATCCGACTCTACACTTGCTGGACTCTTTGCCGCTGCTGAACTCTCTACCGCTGCTGGACTCTCTGCCGCTGCTGGACTCTCTGCCGCTGCTGGACTCTCTGCCGCTGCTGGACTCTCTGCCGCTGCTGGACTCTCTACTGCTGCCTGACTTTACCGTTATCCGACTCTACACTTGCTGGACTCTTTGCCGCTGCTGAACTCTCTAACGCTGCTGGACTCTCTGCCGCTGCTGAACTCTCTACTGCTGCCTGACTTTACCGTTATCCGACTTTCTACTGCTGCCTGACTTTACCGTTATCCGACTCTCTACTGCTGCCCGACTGTCTACTTTACTATTATCCGCCTCTCTACCGCTATTCGACTCTCTACCACTGCCGATGCTCGACTTGCGGGGAATTTGCCCTCTATAGGTACAAGCCTTCTTCTCCATTTCTTCTTCTCTTCTTCTCATTCTGGATCTGGTAAGTATTTAACTAATTAGTAATTTTTTAATATATTCATTAATTATATTGCTTAACAAATTTTAATTAATTATAAATGTTTCCGTTTATAAAAATGTTTTAATAATAATTTTATTAAACGCTGAACCCATTAAAACCGGGAATATCAAATGCTTGCGTACGAGTTGATGTTCTTCGCTTGCAATATATATGTATGTAAAATGAAAAGGGTTCAGGGGATCTCCTAGTCGGGCATACTCGACCGCGTCGCTTGCATTGCCTCGCTCAGAGCCCAACTGCAATTGCTTTTCGCTTCGGTTTTGGCCTTCTAGCTTTTGTTCAAGTCATTTCAATCATCTTCCAACTGGTGTTGTTGTTGTTGTTGTTGTTGTCGTCGTCACAGCTGTCCATCAGCTTCACAGTCATCAACAGTTGTTCAATAAAATTTTATTTGGCATTTTTCGTCAATTTTTCAGTTTTAATACCCTAAAGTGTATTGAAATTGAACATTTGCAGAGAGGGTATGAACGATGATGATGATGAGATTTGGATAAATAAATGATCATTATTAATACAATTTCTAAAATTACCAAGATAAACATAATGATGATCATAAGTCTTCATATTAATCTTGATTATGGCTAAGCTTAGGGTATTCCGCCGTCGACCAGCCCCGACCAGCGCACTCTTGTTATTCCTCCCGCTGTTCATAATTCATGTTTGTCTTTTGAAACTTTGAAAAATTGTCAAATTTGTTAACAACAGTTACGTTTTATTGAAAAGAATTATTGACAGCTCAGCGCTGGGAAGTATTTGGATGTGAGCAGAGATATGAAATGCCAAAGGAGATATGAAATACCGAAAGAGGCTGAGTTCTGGGAGAAACTGAGAAGGGTAAGCTATTGATGAGGCAATTACTGTAACCTATAGCTATGCTATATATATATATATATATTCTACTATACAGTTTTATAACTCTCTATATATATTTTTATAGCAACTTTTCTGTCTTCCATTGAGTAATATTTTGCAACTCACTAATAAATAGTTGAGCAAAACGCTTCAAGCGCCAGTCAGTCTCTGAAAAATCCCCTTAAAAACACACTCAACCTAATTTTTAGCAGCTTAACACAATTTAAAAGTCACTTGGGCTAACAACTGCAATTGCCAACTGAAAATCAATCAAGGCATCATCATCACAATGCAGATTGCGAGGCAGCGAGCCGCAGTTTGAGCCAATCCCCGACCTGATGTGTGTCGACACTTTCGCTAAACCCTCGACTAGTGGCGCAAGCAAATGGTGACAAAATATATATTTGAATTCAATTTAAATTGGATGAAAAATCAGCGCCGTTAAATACAGCCGACGCGAAGAAGGCCGCGCCAGAGGCCTGAGACGGCAGAAGTTCAGCTTGGGCGAAAAGTCAGCGTGTGTGAAATTGCTGGGGCGCCAAAGCAGATGGGCGAAGAAATACAATAAGCGAGTTTGATTACAAAACTTCGACAATTTGCTACAATTTCAATGAGAGAGAGAGAGAAAGAGTGGGAGTGGGAGAGAGAGAGAGAGAGAGAGAGAGAGAGATCCGATATAATTTAGCAACCTTTGCGATGATGTATGATATTTGCTTTGATTTTGGCTTTTGGGCTGCGGCTCGGACTTGGGTTTTGGCTGTTGCGCAAATGGCTACCTGAAGTGGATGTGGCTACGGCTGTGGATGCTGCCCTCTGCACGTTAACGGCGGATGCGGCATGTGCCACATGGGATGTTCTCGACTCGACCCGTCTCAACTGTTTAGCATATTCATTGTTGATTGCAGCGCCACGATAATTATAATTCCTCGTTTAATTCTAGTTGTACATCTCGATTTCTTCTTCTTCTTCTTCTTCTTATTGCTATGCGCTACCTTTAATTACCTTCCTCTTTATGTTGCTGTTGCTTTGCATAATTGCATTGTTGTTGCCGAAATCATCATTAGAACTTTTATTTGCACAATAATCAGCTGGCTGCAGCTGCATTGTATTTGCGCAGAGCTCAACCCAAAAAAGAAGAAACCCATTCAAAGGAGCTCGTAAAAGCGAAAAAAAAAGAATAAAAACAGCCAAAAATGGCAAAATGGAAAACGGAAAAAATCTGCGCTGAAACCAGAACAATAAGAACTCGCGAGACTCGAAATGCGTTTATCAAGTTGCGCTCTGTTTAGGAGTTGTTTAAGTAGGATTTTAAGCTTGAATAATGTGCGCTGCGAGTGAATTAATGACATGTCATGAATTAGGAATGGGCAGTCGTTGCCAAAGCAAGCGCGGGCAGTTAAGTAGTGAACTGAATGTAGCCTTATGTGTGCTGCAGAGTTAGAGGTACTTGGGAGATACTTCCTGCCTGCCTGAGTGTTGAGGTTCTGCTTAGAGAATTATATGACAGGAAGCAGAGCTCTTACGACATGACTATGCAAGCTGCCCTTAAAGTAAAGACAATAATAAATTATTTTATTTGGCAGTGCTGAATAGAAAAAGATAGAGACAGAGCCAGAGTGAAGAGAGTGAAGAGAGAGAGAGAGCCCGAGTGAAGAGAAGCATTTCAAGCTTGCAGCTTAACTAAAGATTGACAAAAGAGAGATCTAGCCTCGCTTTCTGTAATTTTATAAAATTGATTAGCCAATAATGAACAATAATGACATGCTGAACTCATAACTGCAATCAAAATCTCACAGTTCACCTTTTCGAGTATTTCTGTGAACTACTATATTATATTATATTACATATATACTACTATATAATATTCCAGCTGCTCTCTTAAATATAAAAA
Source organism: Drosophila fulvimacula (assembly GCA_035045555.1). Lineage (NCBI taxonomy): Eukaryota > Metazoa > Arthropoda > Insecta > Diptera > Drosophilidae > Drosophila > Drosophila fulvimacula. The sequence goes on along the minus strand of JAWNOX010000203.1, from coordinate 13,773,035 downwards.
AAAATAATTTCCGGCAAATTCAGATTTCAGATTCAAATTTAAAATTTCAAAAACCTTCAGCAATGTCAACGCCCTGTCCAAGAACCTCTGCAGCCACTAATAAGCAGATCTCCAATTAAAATGACTACTTTGCTTAACTAAATAATAACAAAATAATATTTATTTTATAACAATATAACACAATTGCGCCATAATTTTTGGAGATATTGTTCTAAGTAAGTAAAACTCCCAGCGAATGTCTCTGCCTCAGTCGAGCCTATATTAAAAAACCATTTCGTAACAAATTTAATAAATTATGGTAAACAACAGCAGAAAATGGCCACATTAGGCCGCAACGCAGCACAGCAAAGAAAAAACCATTTAAATAAAGCTAATGCTCCATAAAGCTGACAGCAGAATAAGACGCGCCGAGGCAACAGCAAGTGTCAACAGCAATATGAAAGTCAGCCACATGAGTGTGTGCGCGTGTGTGTGTGTGTGTGGGTACATAATTACTTTATCATTGTTTTCGTCACGTATCTAAACCAATTTTTAAGAAGCGTCTGCTGTTCGGCTAAAAGTCAAGGTTAATGCGGCCAGCCAAATTATCCGGACGTTCAAGATGATGGCACATGTTGGGTCTGCGCCGCCGTCAAGGGCACCGCCATGTCGAATTTTCAACAGGCATTCGACGAGAAAAGCACACAAATAATAATCCATAGCGGCGTGTGAATCGAGATCTTAAACACTAATAAAAATATGGCCACAAGTCCATCGTCGAGCTATATTAATTACCGTTCAGTTCGGATTGGCTGAACGCAGTTTGAGGTTCATTATGAAATGGCAGCACCAACGCCTAATGATAATGGTCATATGAAATCAACTCGGACAGAGAGTCGTACCTGCTGCCTTTTCGAGCTGCCAGTCGCAGCATATTTAGGCTTTTCTTGTTTGCAACCGCCGTGTGGCAGTTGCAATGACTGCGCTGATTAAGGGAATTTCTCACAGACAAACACAGCAACAACAACAGCAACAACAACAAAAAACATAAATAAATAACTGAAAAACTAAACCAAAAAGCAGCAGCCGCATTGCCAAACGTTTGCTGTTGCTGTTGTTGCTGTTGTTGTTGTTGGTTGTAGCTGTAGCTGCTGCAATGCTTTTCTCGAAGGTGAACCAGAATGAGTCTCAGTCCCAGACTTCGGTCTCCGTCTCAATCTTAGTCACAAGATTCGTCTCTGCATGCGCTTCAATTGAAGCGCATTGAAAGCCATCACAAGTCGATATACATATACACATACATATATACACATACATATATACAGATGGAATATATACATATATATATATATATACATATATATATATATATATATATATACATATTTATGTATATTCCTTAGCTCAACCGGATTGCCACTGCACATCTTTTGAAAGTGAGCGGCTGCTGTCGCTGGCTGCATCAATTCTAGAGCGAATGTCTGCTGTAAATTTATTGCTGCGATTTGATTTTAATTAGTTTAATTTATGATAATTTATAATGAAAATTCATTTGCAGCCTGGGTTAGGGATTTGCGTAATTAAGGCGCTTAGCGGTATCCGTCAGTTAATCCAGTTGTAACTACCGCAATCGGAATGCCTTTGGGAGATTGTTTATTTGGGCATTAAAGAAGTATTTAATATATAATATTGCATCGAGCAAGTTCGTTGCCTAAGTCTTTTATTATTTTATACAATTTTTTTTATTTAATTTTATTTTATTAATTAATATATTTATACATATTAAAATTTAATAAATACATACAACTCCTTTATAATGCTATACATCTTAGTTATAACACTACATTTTTACATTATCATTATCAAGTTCGTTGTCTAAGTCTTTTGTAGTTCGTTGTCTGAGTCTTCCGTTTTTAATGACATATTTCTTGACCATGTAGGATAATATATTAATTATTATATATTATTATTATAAGCTTTTGTCAAGTTCGTTGCCTCAGTCTTTTATTTTTTCGAATCATTTCAGAGCCCATCAGAATTAAGTCAGATAAAAGCAGAGAGTAATAAAAGGCTTTCGCATGAACTTATATTTCAAATATATGCCAACTCTCTAATCTTATTTGATTACATTTTTGTTTCAGCTCTTATTTAATACCAATCAGGTGTCAAGTTCGTTGCCTAAGTCTTTCGTTTGGAGCACAGCTAAACGCTATTAATTGCAATCATTTCGCTGCAATTAAACGCTGTGACAGCCGTACAAGTTCGTTGCCTAAGTCTTTTGTTTGGCTTTCATCAATAGCTCACAAGCCAAATGGAAATTTGCACTAATTTTGTGATATTTTTCATAGTTTTTATTTTATAGCAACAACACAAAATGTGCCAAAATCATAAACAAACAAAAGCCGCAAACAAAACAAAGCAGCTCAACAATGCTGTAATGCCGCTGCGCTGCTCCGATGCTGCGGCATCTGCCACAGTTTCAAATATTTAGCGATGAATGCGAAGCAGCAAGCAACAAGCAGCAGAGAGCCGAATGAGCGCCAATTGCACGATGATTTAGTTTCAGTTTCGGCTGCTGCTCGCCAACGATGACGATGACGACGACGATGAGTTTGCTCTTTGGCAATTGCGGTGGCGGCTGCGACGGCGGCGGCAGCAGCAGCAGCATTGACGATGACTCTGTGCATTTGGCGCTCAACTATTGGCTCCCAGCCGAGTGGCAAACGACGCCGCGACGCTCGACCTGCTCTTGAGTATAAAACTAAAATTGATGCGAAATTTTTTCTAACTTTTGCATCAACTCCAAACGCGGCAACACGTGCAGCTCGCAGCTCGCGACCCAAAAACGTACGAACCAAAAGAAAAATAAAGACCAGACAAACAGATAAACCCAAGAAAAAATAAATAAATATCAACAAACATATCAAGAGTTGTTCAAGTGTGCGGTTAAGTGCGTGCCTCTTAAGCTGAGGATTAATTACGTAAAGCTTATAAATAATGAACAAAAAACTGAAAAATAAAAACCTATATATGAAATAATTTAATAATAAAGCAATTGTGGCCTGGAAATTGCTTCATTTGAAGAGATGTTTCGATGCATTGCCTAAAGTTATTATGTGATTATTGCTATACGTTAATCACGGTTAATTAGCTAGGCATATATTGAAGAAGCTGCTGGTGGAAATTGTGAAAATACTTAAGGAAATTGCATGGAAACTGTGAATTCTGAAGAGCTTGTAATACTCTGTTTACATGAACTATAAAATATATGCGAGAAGGCAAACAGGATTGGGCATTTAAGGACTCTGTGCAGAATGAATATAGAGAGATAGATATACATACGTCAATCCTAACTGTTCTCAAATTCACTGTTGCTCTAAATTTGTTAAATATATAAAATATCTTTATATATGCAACTACCTCTTACATACAAATTGTTAAGATATAGCTAGCATCTTCTTATACGTATGTATATACATTATATATGACTAAATAAGATACATTTTTAGCTGAAGATATCTTTGAAAGGTACAACTCGCCAGCCCAAATTCCAAACCTTAGGCTCAGTTCATCTATGAACTTATTCCCTTCTGGGAAACCAGATTTTGATTGAGAGCAAATGCCAGGATCATGCATCCATTCATGCTTAAAAGAAGATGAGAACTCTTCAGTTTATATAGAAAATGTAGTACCACAACTATAGAATAATATAAATGTTAGCTCATATTTAGAAGAAAATCCATTCCAATAGATCATTGAATCTCATATACAATCTCTCACAGCTCCATATTAGACTTAATGCAATTATCACCTACAACGTTAAGTTAATCAAGCATTAAACGCAATCAAAAAGCAATACAAACCATAGTCAAAAGCCAAGTGGCAAGAAGTGAATGTTGTTGCTCTGAGCAGCAGCAGCATCATCATCATCTATTCCTGGCAAGGCAACCACAAACCAGCGTAACCACAAATGCCCATTACCATTTGCGGCAAGGCATAAAATTCCACAACAGAGCCAAGAGCCAAAAGCCGCATGCATCGGAATATAATAAAAATATAAAAATGAAATCTAATTACATGCCAAAGCCGAGAAGAAACACTTGAGAAGACATCTCTGCTGTTCGGGCCCAATGCAATGCAATTTTCCAATTGCAGCTTCCTTTCTAAAAACACACACACACACACAAATTGGATGTTGTGTATATAACATCTAATAGCACTTAGCTTAGCTCGTCTCTATTTTTCTCTTTTCGATTTTGTGTTTTAGATAGCAACAACAGCGAACACACAGAAAATCACATTTAAATTACGTATACGCCGCGTAGCCGTAAAGCCCGAAATCACAGACATCATGGCAGCCGCAACAACAGCGAACAAATCACCACAACAACAACAAAAACAACAATCTAGCAGACAACAGCAGCATCTTCATCTGGCAGCCAGCAGCAGCAGCAGCAACAGCAGCAGCTCCGCCTCCGTCTCCTCCTTCTGCTCGAGCAACTTCTTTGCCTCCTGCATGTCCATCGTTTTGGTTGTCGTGTTCGCTGCGCTGCTGGCAGGAAACTGTGTCAATGGGGTAAGTTCGGTTGAGGGCGCAACATGAATCCCAAACTAAACTGTTTATTGGCTGGCCTGCATGTACGCCCCCCCCCCTCTCTCTCTCTCTCTCTCTCGATTTGTCTATTTATTGCTCTTTGTCAATTATCTTTTTCATTTATCGTTGCAATATTTGGCGCTCATAAAACTTTATAGCCCTGGGAATAAAAGCGCACTAAAAATTGTAAACAATTTGATAGCTTCATTAGCTTTAGAATGGATATATCATGGGCTACAGCAGCCACAGCTGAAAAAGTGTCATCTCAGATAATTTCCATACTCATTCAGAGTAAAAGATTGCGCACACCATTTGTCTCTTGTCTGATTGCGATCTACACACAGCTAACATAGCCAACAACTACAACAAACTCCCACGCAAAGTTGCAGTCGCAGTCGCAGTCGCCTCAGTCGCCTCAGTGGCAACAACAACAATGCAATTGTTGCCAAGACTAAAATAAAAGTGGACCAAAAAAGTCTCTCGATTTTGCAAGTGCAGCGACAACGTCGGCGTCGCCGTCGACCTGTCTGTAAAGTGTTAGACATCTTCTCACGTCCGCAAACGCCACACCAGCTTATACGAACTCGAGCCCGATGCTTCTCCATTCCTCCATTGGCCAGGCCGCATTTCCCATTGCATGCAGACTTGGCTGGCTCTAGGTGTCGTCATCGCTGGGCTGTTTTCTTCGTCTGTTAAAGCTGCTTTAGTCTTTTATCAATTAGCCTTGGTGAACTGCTCTAAACAACAACAGCGACAACTAGACCAAAGAAAGGAAAATTGCACGCTTTGCTCTAGCTTTTGTTGTTGTTGCTGTCGCTGCAGTTGGCCTGGAGTCTTCATCGTCGTCGTCTGGTATTTAAGTGCTAGGCAGCTGGGTTACTGTGGCACTGGGCGTCTATTGTTGTTGCAAATGTTAAAACCTCATGAAAGTTATTAGCGTGCAGCAGGAAATTGCATAGGCAATAAAAAAAGCTGTTAAACTGCTTAGTAAGCGCTGAGAATTGTTATCGAACAGTTAGCAAATAGCAAATATCGAAACGGAATTGATAAGCTAGGCACTAGTGAGAGGGTCACCCTAATTGCATATACAAAATGCACTAGTTAAAATAATTTTAAAAAAAAACTAATTTATTTTAAAGAAATAATAAAATACTGTTTTGTTCTTTGCGGTATTTTTTTTTAGGAATTAATTATTTACACAAAGAGAAATATTTATATTAGGAATTTTGCAACTCATAAACTGTAAAAAGTTACTAGTCTTAAAAATGCAATTGAAATTGCCCATTTCACACAACTCCCACATTTTTCTATTGACATTTGGCAACACTGTTCAGCAGCATAAAATAAGCATTAACCCCAAATTAAAGTATAACAATAAAATATGCATTTTGACATCGGCGCCTCTAAAAAAAAAAAAGAGTCCATCAGCAGATTTTTCGTCACACGCCTTGGAAATGAATTTATTTAAGCGTAACGCAGCTGCAGCAGCAACAATGCGAAATTGGTGTGGAAAAAATTGTATTTAGATTGGAATTGAGGCAAGATCGAGATAGCTGAAAGATAGGCCAGTGACATGCAACATGTTGCACAGGAGCACGAAAATGGAATGGCTGCGGATCGAACAAAAGAACAACAGAGTTGCAGAGCGCTGCTGTCGAATGTCAGTCATGGGAATGTCATCGCCTCTGTGTGTGTGTCTGTATGTGTGTGTGTGTGTGCAATGGTGTTGCCACTTGGTCGCGCTTTGTTGCTGTGTTAGCTTTTCATGGTTTCATACGCATGAGATTGACAGTTCTCTTCTGTTTATTGTCACACACACACACACACATGCATAGATAACCACCCACAATTGCACATTCACTGATTCTTTTGTTGATCTTTATTCATATTTTTTTTCGCTGCTTTTTCGACAGATTTTTCGGTTGATGCATTTGCATTTTAAATTTTTGGGTTTCTGTTTCTGTTTCTGTTTCTTTTTTTATTTTTCGCATGTACTAAAATTGAGTGTGTGTGGCAATTGTTTGAGGCTCGTAATTTGTTATTGTTTAGACATAATTTTGCTGTTTGTTTTGGCGCGATTTGAAATGTGCCCTGCTTAGGCAACCAGCAGCAGCGCGAAGGTCACCGCCGCTGCAGTTGCACTCGATGAGATAATTCACATGCCCAGGCACGAGTTGTACTTGAAAGTCGCATCTCATTTATGCTCAACTATTGCAGCAAATTGATGGCTACATCGCTGGCGAGGACTACCCCATCTACGATGCGGTGCCCAAGGGTTTATCGTTCAACTGCCAAGGACGTCAGCCGGGCTACTATGCGGACACTGAGACGAGATGTCAGGTAAGCTGAGGGCAACATGTTACTCAAACAATGCTCTCTATGCTCTCTCTCTCTCTCTCTCTCACTCTTTCTCAATCAAGGTCTGGCACTGGTGCCTGCACTCGGGCCATCAGTACTCCTTCCTCTGCCCGAACGGCACCGTCTTCAATCAGGCTGTGCGCGTCTGCGATTGGTGGTCGAACGTGAACTGCGCCAGCTCCGAGCAGCTCTATCAGAACAATGATGAGCTCTATCGCATACCGGAGCGCAGCCAACAGCAGCAACAGCAGCAGGCTGAGGTATGATATAAGGCTGATGATGAGTATAAGATTGGGAAAGCACACACAACGGCGGAGGCAGTGAATCGGCAGCGAGGCGGCAGACAGCGACAGTTTCTGGCACAAAACAAAAGCAGCAGCAGCAGCAGCAGCGGCGGCAGCAATGTAGACAAAAGCAAACACAACAACAACATCATCAACAACAACAACAGCAACAGAATCGTAGATAGCACCTCACCAACCAACTACAGTAAAATGACCAAAAATAGTTTTAGAGGCAGCATGAGATACACAACCAATCAATCTCAATCGTCATACTCATCATCACAGCAACACCGACAGCAACAGCAACAGCAGCAGCAGCAATTTAACTCTAGTAAATATAGCGAATATCAAAGTAGACAAAATAGTGGCAGTAGCCGTAAGCAGGGCAGTAGGAATAGCACTAGAAATAAGGGTAAACAATTTAGCATAGCGAACACCTCCTCTAGACATAGCACAGCACAGCACAGCAATCACAGCAGCAACAGCAGCGGCAGCAACAGCAACAGCAACAATAGCTACAAAAGCAAACAACGCGGCAACATGCGCTACAATTTGAATAAATTCGAGAACGACGATGAGCTCAAGGATTATAAAAGTAAAATTAAAAATAAATATAATATCGATTATGATCATTCTTTGGATGAAGAATATGAAATAATTGAGGCCATTGAGTGAAGATCAGCAAGAAATTAGAAATTACTAAATTACAACAAAATAAAGAACACCTCACAAAAGCTTTGTAGTTGTTGTTGTCGTGCTGCAAATTGGCGCTAATTTGTTAACCTGTTTATAATACCCTCACCAGTTGGCACGTTACCCGATTTCAAATTATTGTATATATATATGCATGTATATTACCATTTCATATACATTTGATGTACCTGCAAATAAAATATTAAAATAAAATGTTTACAAAATTGTATATACGTTTTATGTTGCATACTTTTAGGTGCTCAGCATAAAATCATCCACAAGCTGTGCTGCTGTGAGCTGCCCTCAAGCTCGTTGCCATGAAACTCACGCTTGCAGCTCTGCAACTACTATAGTCATCTCTCTCTCACACCCTTTCTTATAGCTACCTGTTGACTTTTAAAAGCTTTGCTTGCAGATCAGCTGCTGATCATATGGCTTTAAGCTTTGCCCAAACATTGGAAATACCTGCGCTTCCAGTTTCCAGTCAGTCAAACTTAGCTGCGTGTGCGTGTTGGCTTCTCTGTTATTTGTTTATTTTTTTTGTTTACTCAACGAAATGTGCACGAATAGATAACAATGAGGTAAATATAATAATATAAGATTAGCATGCGTAAAAAGATGCTCGAATAAAGCAAATGGTTTTGAGAAGATTTATAGTGTTAAGATGTGACTGTGGCAACTTTTTTCGTGTCGTGGAAGATGGCCTCAGAAAGTTCGGGAATAAAGCAGAGACAACGAGCAGAAGTTGTAGGCGATATATGAATGTGTTTGGAATGTGAATTTGTGGCCTCTGATATGATTTCATATGTATAAATAGGAAAAGTTCTTGGCTATATAATTTATTCTAGTTGCATATTTCCAACTGGAATCCAATTGGTTACAAGTCTACCCCACACACAATTTCAGCAGAAATATGCATGTGTTTGGAATGTGAATTTGGAGTTATTTTCGTTATATTTGCTGCTGTAGCTTAATTACTATAAGCATAATTCTAGCTAAGCTCCAAGTGGAGCCTTTCTCTTTTCCTATATCCAATTTTATTTGTTCCAAGTCCGAGTTTCCATCAAGAATATCTATCATACAAACTCTTGTCAACACGCATACGGAAACAGCTAGACTAAAGCCATAAAAAACCCGGTTATTCAAACAATAACAAGCCCAAGCTGCGGGCCAGCCTAATTAAAAGTCAATTGTCAACTTTTGGTCATTGGGCAGCCACAACTGACACAATTTGTGCAATTAGCGAGTAAAAATGCGTGTCAGACTGTCCACCCCCACTCCCTAATCCGACTAGGCCCTAGCAGCCCCAGACAGCGATGTCTATCTATGACGGCATCTACTTAAATGTTTTCATATCATGTTTTCAACTGGTTTTCTTGGCTTGGCTTGGCTTGGCCTGGCCTGGTCTGACTGCTCGTTGGTCACCCACATTTTAATGGGTTACTGCCAAGTGGACGACAAATTAACACCATTTGCATTATATAAGTGCGAATTACTTAAAAAAGCGTTTAATGTCGGTTACGCTATGTGGGGAAGTAACATACATATTTGCTAATTAATATGCAGCTAAATAATTTAGTATGTGACGCAAATGTCATGTAGCCAAGAAATTGAAATTGAAATTATTATATTGCCATATGAGAGAGACCTGAGCAAGAGTCTGCATTTGGAAATGGGTAAATTTGGTCACAGAATTGATAGACTAATAGATGCTCTGTAAATAGGATTTATTGAGACTTTGAGTTAACTCAGATTTATGTGAAGTCTGGACTACTCTAGCTATACTATACTATAGTACGAAAAAAATTATAATTTTTTATAAAGCAAAACTAAAAAAATACACTTTTTTTTTTTAAATATATACATAAACGATTTGGAAGACTTTTTCAGGTTTGATTGGGGTTATCTATTATCTTAGTTTAAAAAATATTTATGTATGTTGTCTTTAAAGTTAGATATACAAATATTTTAAAATTAAAATTTATAATATTTATTTTATATAAAATAAATGATTTCTCAATATTTTTAATTTTATTTATTTATTTATTTAAAAGTGTATTTATTTTATATATAAAATTTTTAATTTTATATTGAAAACTTTACTTAAACATCCACCTTCCACCCAGTGCATACACCCCAATCACTGCCCACACACGCTACAGGGTATCTAAAAGTAAGCCACACTTGAGTGTTTCATGCGAATAAGGTGAGAATGTCAGAGGGTCTGCCACAGAAACCGGTAAGCGTCAATATGGAAGAGTGCGCGCACTTATCAGCGACTGAAACAGCTGCCTTGGCTACCAAACAAAATAAACAGAAAACAGAGAAGATGAAAAAAAAACTCGCTAAATTGCGAATCTTTTGAGTTTGTAGACTCAAGCTTTTCAGTTTCGCATCTTGAATCTAGTGTCTAGTTTTTGGCTTGACAAGCTGACAGCTGAGTCAGGGGCAGACCGGGGGCCAGTGGGAGAGGTGTCGAGACTGAGCTGTGTCTTTGTCTGTGGCTCAGTCTATGCGACAGTTCAACTTCAGCATTTACATATTGCGCGTTGCCTGCCGTCAGGAAGAATTCGACTGGCGGCTAGTCAGGTCCGCAGGCATTGTGAAGGCAATCCACTTTAGTCCGTTTGCCGACTGGTTTCTTTTCATTTTTCATTTTTTCCTCCCTCTCTCTCTCTCCCTGTTTACATTGCGACAACTGCGTACATTTTGAAATTAATGTAATATACTTTGTTTGGCTTTTGGAAACGGCACGAGGCCTGCCACACCGGTCAGCCGCGTAGACCCATCCAAGTTGAAGTTGATTTGTGCGCTTTAAATAATTGCTGCATTTATCAGCGGCCAGAGGCGCATAGTCGTGGCTGCAGATGCAGCCAAAGTCGCAGGAGGAGCAGCAACCCATCGTAAGGTTAAGCAGATTTTGTTAAGCGATTGTCAAGTGTATTGAAGATGCAATCGAGTTTTTGTGCCGCGCTTTCGGCTCGCTTTAATTTGTCAAACATGGCAGCGAGCCAGTGGCGTGGCCCAAAGGGGGGCGGCCACTGACTCGCCGTTGACTGGCGAAGGCTGCTGTCAAGGTCAGTCATAGAGTTTAAGTAGCTCTGCCTATAAATAGTCTAGCCTAAAGAGATTGACGACGGCCAGAGAATGCACAGCGAATCAATTATTCATGGCTTCGCTCACTTGAAGACTAATTTGCAAGTCAACAAAAGAGATCTTGATGGTGCAGCTGAGGCTTGGCTGCGTTTGCTGAGATGTGAGTCGTTCACCTGGCTTACAATATTAACGGATTTTTATGTGAGATTAAAGATTCGATTTTGAAACTTTAGACTTAGATGTGGAAATGAGATTTTTACTCTTGGTTTATTTATTTTTATTCATTTAATTATTTTGTATTTATTTATTTATTTAATTATTTAATTAATAATTTTTTTATTTATTTGTTTCTTAAGAGTTTACCTTAGACTTGGAGCATAGATGTTTTTATATCACAGATTTTTATTTTCGATTTTTATCTCAGATTTTGATTAGGAAAAGTTTGGTCCAATTGTGGCACTCAGGAAGCGAATCAAATATTGAATATATTTTAAGTCAGATTATATAATATTTAAGACTTTTTCTCTCATAGTGTAATCTCAGATTTAGCTCACATTTAACTCAGCTTTAAGTCGAATCTTGATCTTCCAACAGATATACGTCCATTTCTCTCCCATTTATCTGCTATTTATCTACCATTTATCTACATTCCAGACTCCCTTCCCCATTTCTCACACTCTCTTACTTTATTTATTTTATTTATTATATTTTACCGCTTCATTTAACAATAATTTTATTCAAAATCTTTACGGCACAGCGAGCTGATATAATATTCGGCCAAGCCACGCCCACTGCTCCAGTTGCAGTTAGCAAACAAATGCACGAAGACAGACCACCTTTTCGCAATCCAATTTGTTTGTGGATGCCGTTATTTATGGCGCTGTCGATTATCGAATCATTTATCTTCATCAATTTGAGTTTGCCGCCCCAAAACAAATTAATTTAAAAACACATTTTTCCAAAATCTATTTTTACAGGGCGCGCAAATAAAAGCAGCAAAAGCAGAGCCAAAAGCCGAAAGCCGAAAGCCGAAAGCAACAACAACAATGGAAGTTGAAAAATAAGTTGTACAAAGCTGATGCACAAATTAACATAATTAAGCGGCGCGCATAATGATCAAATGACAACGTGAGAGACACCAACAACAACAACAACAATAACAGCAAAAGTTGGCTAAAAAAAAACTGAAAGCGGCAGCAACAATTATTACGAGTGTAAAAGGCCGAAATAGCGAAATACGAAAACACGAAAAATCGAAGCGGCGGGATCATCAACACTATAAAATTCAAATGAGGCGACAACAACAACAACAACAACAACAACAACTACAACGAACACTTAGGCATCTCTCAGACACGAAAGCGAAATGTGCATCTTGAGCGCCACACTAATGCGCTGCTCCACACAATCAATACACAGCAACAACTACATCGACAACAACAATACAACGTCTACGACAACAACAACAGCAGCAGCTACAACAATTGCATAAGCCACAAAGCGATTCCAAAGCGACGCCTCAAGCGACCTCATTTCAGCAAATCGCAATCTTTGCCCAGCTCGGTCGACCCTACGCGTAAGCACTCAGCCGGCAAGCTGCGAGAGTTGGCTCTAGTTGTTGTTGCTGTTGCTTTTTCATAGTCTTTTTTTTTTGCCACATTACGCATACGCAACGTTAGCCGGCATTGCCAGCCATGGATGCATTGGAGCTGCTGCAACAGCTCGGCCTGAACATAGTTTGGATATTTAAAATCTACCTCAAATTTGCTCTGATTACGCTCGTCATCTACTTCGTTGCCGAGTGGTATATAGTGCGCTATGGCATCGAGCTGGAGGATCAGCTGGACGCTCAGCTGGCGGCCAACGAGCGTCCGGCCTCGAATAATAGCACGCTGGGCAAAGTGTTTCGCTTCGTGTTGAACTTCTTTATTATCTAAAGACCTAGATATATACCACCTGACTTATATGCATATATATATATATATATATATATATATATATATATATATATATATTTATATAGGGTATATGAACTGATTCAAAAGCAAGGTCACAAATCAACTCGAATTCGTATGCCAATCGATTGCGGAATTGCAATTCGTTGCGCGCGCTTTGCTTTTGCTTTTGTTTTTGGTTTTGGTTTTAGTTTTTTTTTTTTGCCAAGGCCCACAAGAGAATGTAAAACTCGATTTGTTGTCATAAGAAATAAGAAAAACAACAACAAAGCAGATATATATATAAGCACATAAAAACAACTTATACATTCTTTTCCATGTAATTACGGAGCAACAATAAACAAACAAACGGGTTGAACGACTTTTCGTTTGTAAGAAAAACAATAAAAATCGTTTTGCATGCATTTTGTTCTTACAAAAGAGACAGAAATTTGTGTTTTTTTGGGTGGGGTTTATTGTGGTTACTCGGAAATTGGGGTTTAGCACAAATGTAACGGTTTATTTCGATATTGTTGTATGCTGCAGTCAGTCAGGCTTTAAATTTCAATTATTTCTTAATGCAAATTGATCTTATATATAATATATATATATAAATAAATATAAATATGTGTATGCATGGCATTTATCTGCAGATTTAATAAATTAGTTTTGATTTCTTAACAGCTTAGTTATAAATGTCTTCGCTGATTAAAAAAAGCTTCCGACAATTGCCAAACGCAAATTTGACTTGCAAAAATATTTGCAAAAAAAAAGCTTTAAAAAATTTTGGCAGAAAAAAAAACTAAAAAAAATTTCAAAAATTTAAAATGTTGACTAAGTTTTTGACAGCTAACTAAAATTGAAAATAGTAGTATTTAGCTGCTCGACTGCTAGATATGCTGTAAAGAGCAGCAGAACTTAACTATTCTGCATAGCCCAAAAATTATTTTTTAAAATAACAAATAAAAATATAATAAAAAATTGATCTATTAAAATTTATACTATCTACTATTAAAAATAAATATAGGATAAGTAAAATACATACATACATATATAGAATAAATAATAAATAAATAAATAATAAATATATTTACTTATTAAAACTATTTCATTAAATAAAATTTTGTATATATGTATGTATATAGTATATATATTTAAAAAAAATAGTAAGCACTTCTATAAAACAGCTCTTAACTATAAGAGCCGCAATTACTATTAAGCTTTAGTACTTAAGTTTGCTAGTAAAAAAATGATTATCCTATCAAAAAGTGAATTGCACTTTTTCGCATGGCTAAAAAATGTAACAAATTTTTTTTATCAGAGCAGAAATCAAAAACAGCTGGGCGATTGGCAGCTGGAGGCAACCAGGCTGAGAGCTGTTTAACAGTTACAACATGTACTAAAAACTGCAACAAGACTTGGATAGTATGCCACATACCGGTTCGGTTAGGCGACCCATACACACACACACACACACACACACTCACAGAGACAGTCGACATATTGCACTCATTCTCAATAGCGAGCACACATACATGGAGCATAGGAGACAATTGCATGAATATGAGTAGGTGCTATTAATATAACATAAATTTAAGGCACAAGCCATGTGTATGCATGTGTGTGTGTGTGTATGTATGTATGTATGTGTGCCTGTTGCTCCAATTTGAATACAGGCAACGACAGTCGCCATCAAATTCAACTTTCACATGCGCAGATGCAGTGCAACACACTCCAAGTACTTTAGCTCTGTGACGTAATGAACACACACACACACACAGAGAGACAGTTAAATAAACTGCAGACACAGCCTCAAGTCGTTTGGCAGTTTAAAAAGATATATGTATGTATATATGCCATAATCCGCAGCTAGCGCAACAACAACAACAACAACAACAACAACAACAACGGCAACAAAAGCTGATGGGGAGCAGTTGTTGTGACCGTTGATTGATTTCATTATGAGCCGCTTGAAATGCTTCACATTATTTTGCATTCAGTCGATTTTAGATTTAGTCATTTAATATACGATTAAACCTGTGTATGTGTATGCGTGTGTGTGTGTGCTTGTGCCTAACTAAAATTTAATTGTGCTCCGCACCACGCGGCGTATGCGCAATAATTCATGAGCCGTTTAAGCAATTTATGTGTCTTTGGACAGCGTCCACGACTTATTGTGTTACGGTTGTTTTCTGTCTGTGTGTGTGTTTTAGTGTGTTTGTGTGTTTGTGTGTGTTTGTGCATGACTAATAGCAGATGGTTTTGGCCTACGTTGGTTCATTAATTGAAATGCCTGACTCTCTTGTTGTTGCTGCTGCAGCAATTTGTTGTGTTATTGTTATTATGTCATTGCGGTCACTCAGCAAATCAAACGGAAAGTATTCAAAATAAATTAACGAGCACATGAATATCAATTGTGAATCGTTAATGGATCAGACATAATTAAGTATACGTAAAGTGCAATGCGGAAAAAGAGCATTTGGCATGTAAAAAGAGTAATTGAAAAAAATGTTGTGTATATTCCTATATCATTTTAAACACAATCAAAAACTTGGGTAATTTATTATTTAAAAAATAAAACAATAAACACTTGTTTTTTGCTTCTCAGCTTTACTCAATAACTTTAGCAAGAAATTCAATAAATAAATTGTATAAAAAATATATACTAAAAATCTTAATCAGCAAAACCTGTTAAGCTGCTTATAAGATAGAAACAAGCGACTAAATAGTAAATGCTGCACTGAAACTGAAACTGAAAAGCAAAAGCAAAAGCAAATACAAAAAAAAAAAATAAAAATACAGAAACAAAAAACAGAAACAAAAACAAACTAAACGCACTAAAACTATTGCAGAATATGTAGGAAAAACTGTAACAGAAGCTGCTACACAAAGAAAAGCTTTGGCTTAAGCTTAAGCTAGTGCGCTCTCTCGAGCAGCTGCTGCGCACGCTCTCTGCGCTCGCTCAAGTTGGCGCTCTTTGGCTGAGCGCATGCGCAGTTATCGCTGTCGTTGCTGTAGTCGTTGGCTTTGCCGTTGCGGCGAAGCGGCAAGAAACCAGTTTCCAAGACATGCGACTGGAAACCAAATTAGCGAGCTAAAAAGCTTCGTTTCGTTACCAAAAAGACGATTTTATGCCAACGCAAAGTTGGCCAACAATCTGCAATTTCAGTCTGCAAACGGTCAGCCAGGTGAACGGCAGCCAAGACAGGTTGGCAACAGTAAGTGGGCGTGGCTAAGCAACAATAACAGCAACGACAAGCGCTGCGCATGCGCTGCGTTCGCACAAGTGTATATATATATAGTGTCTCTCCCTGTGTGTGTGTGTGTGTGTGTGTGTGTGTATGTGTGTGCGTGCGTGCGTGTTTAGCATTGTGTTGTAAAAAATTATATAAAATTTATATGGCCAAACAAAAGTTTTGCATGCAAATTGTTATTGGTTGATGATAATATTAATTTTCGTTTAAAAATCAACAATCAAATTAGACGCCTTTGGGCAAAAGTGTGAAGTGCAGCTGTATTGGTGTGAAAAACTAATGCGCAAGTGTCGTAATACCCTCAACAGAGTTTTCAATCAAAAAGCTGTAAAAACTAAGGATGCAAATTTTTAAAAATTATAGTTAAAGTGACTAAAGAAACGTGTGTGTTAAAAAAAAAAAAAAAACAACAACAAAAAACATACTCCTGAAAATAAAAACAACAATAAAAATTTTCACAAGTGCACGCACACAATGCAATAAAACTGCAATGCACACACACACATACATACACATGTTTGCAGGCATATGCTAGTCTCTCTCTCTCTCTCTCTCTCTCACTTGTGTGCGTGTGCTTGCAGTTCATTGTATAAAATTTTACTTTTATTTTGCTGCACTTTTAGCAACATTTAGCGAGCAAACAAAATATTGCAAAATTAAAAAAAAAAAAAGTTTAAATCAAGTTTTGGATTATTAAAAAACATAAATAAATTTTGCTTTTAAGGTAAGCCATGTCTCTTATTTGAAATATTATGCAGCATCTTTTGTAGTCTCAGGGCCAAAACTCTTGGCAAAAGTTTGCAAAATTATCTCAAGCGTTGCTAATTATTTGCCATGTACAACTTGTGCTGCAGTTGTTGTTGCTGGCACAACATATTGCTGTTGTTGCTCTGGCATTACTTGCTGAAAATACACAAACAATTGCCATAATTTGTTTATACACAATTTGTAGCTTTATATCTGTGTTTTGGCTTGCGCATCTCTTTGCCAAAGAGCTCAAACAAAACTACGCCGATTTTACTTTCATCAACAGCCACAGTAAACACAACAACAACAATCGCAACAACAACAGTTACAACAAACAAATTTTCAAATTTTACTTTCATTCATCTGCGACCGAGCTTATGTGCATATTATTTTTATTTCTATTTTTTATTTTTGTTTTATTTCTGTAAATACATATAATATATATATATATATATATATATATATATATATATATATTTTTTTTTTTTTTTTTTTTGTAATTTCTTTAAGCTCTTAAGTGCTCATTTTTTCATTTCGTCAAGTTTTGCTAGCATTTAAAATTTTTGTTAATTACTGGGAAACACCTAAAAGGCCTTTTTGATGCGTTTGAAATGGAGATTTCTCATTCAGCTGATGCTGCTCTCTTTTATGTTTTTTCTTGTTTTTTTTTTTTTTTTTGCATATGCGCCAACAACTTCACTCAAATAAATCGCAACCGGAATCAGCGATTAGCTTATTTGGCCATCACAAAATAAAAAAAAAGTAAAAAAACAACAATTGACAAGCAATCGAATTGAAACTGAAAACTGATTTTCCAAAAAGAAAACCTCGTTTTCACTTGCCAAACGCGAGCGAACGCATCCAAAAGCTTTGAAGATGAGAGCATAGGAGCAAAATGAAATTAATGATGTTAAAAAAATATATATGTATATATGTATAAATGGAAAGATATAGAAAAATACAGAAATAGCAATGGACTAAAAAAGAAATATTATAAAAAAAAATATTTATATATATATATATATATATATATAGATATAGAAATATACACTACAAATTTGTGGGCTGTTTATTATATAGATTTATGTATAAAGTTTTTTTTTACCTTTTTAATTTTACAAATTTTGTATAATTATTTTTAAAGCCAAAACATTTCTGTTGATAGTTAGATATATTAGAATAATACTTGTAATAGCATTTTTTTTGAGGAAGAATATTCTGATTAGAATTCCTATTAATGAGCTTTAGTCACGCTATGCGTTTTTAAGGTCAGAATTCTAAAAACGGCAAGGTCTTATACTATATATGTTTTTTCAAGACAATAGTTAAATAGGCAAATTATATTACATATGAACTATTGTTAGCAAAAGAGCAAGATTTATGGCTTAACATTGTTGAACTTGAATTATTGTCTTGGACATAATATCTTATGTTAATCTAAAGATATATTCAGTCAGGTTTAAAGTGCTATTTTCGGTTTATAATTAATCATAGTTAAACTATTGAGATTTTTTTGCTGATAAGCTAAGAGCAAATATCTCATTATGGCTGATAGTTGTACTTGAGCTACTCCCATGCACAAGCCGAAAACAAGTGAACGCTAGTAGATAATTGGCTAAAACTAATCTGGGCAATCTGCCAAAGACCAATTCACGATGACAAATGACTCTACAAAGGGCAATTAGCTGAGCCCACATCTATCTATATTGTATAATAGCATGCTAAACAGCTCGAAAAACAAAAATAGAAAAAAACTGCACCACAAAATTCAACAGTAACACGAAAGCCACACACAACAGCTGAGGCGACCTTGAAAGCGCACCACAAAAAAAAAAAAAGAAAAAAGTCGAATGAAAAGCCCAAAACCGAACGGAGATGCTAATTTTTGGATGACAACGGAGCAGTTCGAGTCGGAGTCTGTGGAACCGGCATCTATTGAAGATCAGCAACGGTCCTCGCAGAGGCAGAGGCAACCGGTTGATGTGACTCGATGCATAAATTAACAAAAATAAATAAATAAAATATTATCAAGTCAAAATAAAAAGGAAAAACTGTGAAGCCAAACCAGTTGCTGACGTCGTTGCGACGACACATTTCACAGAAATTTTTTAACTGCTCGCATTAGAAATTCAAATGAAATCGAGAGCTCTTTTTGTCAGCTGAAATATAGAGTATAATCATACATACGTAGATTGAAACTGGTTAACAGATGCTAGCAGCTCCAGACGAAAGTCGAGACACTGCGACCTTTTGCAATGCATAAATTTTGTATTCTGATTGTGCATTGTCTCTCACAGTGACTGTGAATGTGACTGCGAGTGTGACTCTAACTGTGACTGACCTTAGGCCGCCTCCAACTCTGCCTCCTAGCAGCTGAACACATCTCTACCTTCATTGTCTCTATCTAGCTAATATTTTAATTAGCTAACGTCATTTGCCAAAATCAACTTGAATACAAAATCAGAGAAAAAAAATTATAGAAAAAACCCACACACGCACAATCAGCGATTTTATTGCTAAATTATGTGAAAATCTTAACAAATCTGAGTTTCGCGATTTTTTCTACCAATTTGCACAATTTCAAGGCACTTGCGCTCATAAAAAGGCCCCAAAAGAAAACTATAAAATTAGCTAATTCACAGAAATGAGAATGGAAATAATAAATAATAAAATTAAATTAAATTAAATTCTAAGTTGAAAACTTCCTGTGATACATAAATTTGATATTTAATATTTCCGTTGTTTAAATTAATTATGTGGTCCAATGAAACTGTGACTGTGACTATATAACTGTTTTAATCTGGCATATATAGAAAACTTAACTGACTGTAAAGTAAATTTGTGACTATGATGAAGATCATGAAATATATTAATGTTACTTTAGTTTATAGTTTAAGAAACACTGAAACTGGAACTATTACAGTGAATCATTCTGTGACTGCCACAGCGATTACGACTACGACTGAAGCTTTTGCTATAATTGCAATTACAACATCTACTGACTGATATACTATATATATATTTATATATACGATCCAGTTAATAAATATTTTTTCTATTACTGTAACTATGACTGTGAGAGTGACTGCCACAGCCGTTTACTGCCCATCATCAATGATTTGTTAAATAGAAGACAAATGAAAAAACAAAGACAATAACAGCTCCAGCAACAACAACACCAACAACAATTTTATTTTACCGGTATTCGTGAGTTTGTAAGCGATCGTGCTTAGCCTTGAATTTGAACTTGGCTAAAAGGCAATTCAACAGCATGGAATCTTCGAGGCATATCGATACATGTCAGCGACATCCACATCAGACAGCCGGACAGACAGACAGTAAGCCAGCTCAGCTTAATGGTGGGCCGTAAAAAATTAGATGTTCATATTATTATATTGTCATTTGCCGCAAACAATAGCCAAAAATAAATATATTAATACGCGCGTTTATTGTTTATGACAATGCAAAGTGCAGCCAAAATAAGGGAATCAGCATAAATAAAGCCGAGCCATAAATTTAACATTTTTAGTATGCCCATATATCTGTCATAAACAAGCTTGACCTTAGATATTTGAAATATATAGCCAAGTTATAACTGATGGAGTACTCATTACATATATGGAACAGATTTATGCCAGTTAACGTTAGAGAGAAATGGGGGGGGCAGGAAATCGTGCTTAAATGCCAGCCATATCATGATTAGCTATAATGTCTGCTCATTTATTTGCATTAAAGTATTTTATTATATATATAAGCTTCTGCTTGACAGCTGCGTAGTTGAACCCTTTGGCATTTGAGAATTTTAACGAGCTTCATGCAGGCTTGTTGAGGTTGAGCTTGCACGGAGAGAACCAGTTGCCTGCAGTCTATTATCATCTTTTGTCACATGTTTATCTAAAGTTAGGCACAAAATGTCAGAAACTGCACAACGCACAGCTGGAGACAAGCGACATCATCATGAACAACAACAAAACACAACCATCAAGAAAAAATATCCCCTTAAAATGCGCGACACACATTATTTTTGTGGAGCGGGGTGTGAACGGCGAAATCTTTGAACTCCGTCGCACACAGAATGAAGAAGACAGACGACAGACGACAGACAACAGACGCCTGCGACATACAAAACAAAGACCAACAAATTGTGCCATGAATAAATGAAAGGCAGCTGAAGCAGTTGAAGCCTCAAAAATCTATTAGCCAGAGCGATTCAATTGAAGCTTCCTCTTTGCCAAAATGAAGAAAGAAAAACCAAACAATGAGACGCCGTCTGACATTTCGAAATGCGCATACGCCCCGTTAAACGAATGGCTAATCAAATCCAAGGAAAATCAATAAACAATGCATAATAAAACTATTATCCGTTATTTATCCACATACATACAATACCTGCATATCTATGTAGGTGTATCAGCCAGATGCAAGCTATAAACAATGCCAAGATGCCGAATTACAATGCTCCAATGAACCTTTCGATTTGTATCACTAAGCAAAGCCTGTCGCTCTCCCTCTCTCTCGCTCTGATTTTGCAATAAAACTGCAAGTGTTTGGCAGCTCGGAATTTGCAGTCAATATTTATATATATATATATATATATATATATATATATATATATACTAGGTTTAAATGATATCAATATAAATAATTAAAGCACTTACTTTTTATGGCAGCTGCCGCTTTTGAAATTTTGATTTTTGCCTTTGATTTTGCTTTTGCTTTTGTTTTGGTTTTTCTTTGATATATATATCTATATATATAGTATATATATATATTCGCACAGCCAATTAAAACGCATTGAAAATGAAAGTGTTGCCGCATTGTAATTGTAATCTATTGTTCACTTTTCAATTTGATATAGTTATGCATTGCCCGACTGTCTGTCTGTCCTACTGTCTGTCTCTCCGTCCGTCTGTCGCTCTGTTTGTTTGTGCCTTTGTTGTTGCCCTCTCGCTGCGCTTTACGTAAGTGACATTGAAGGCAGTGGCTAATTATGCAATTACTACCACTTCAACTGAATCAAACTCTTTAAATTAACGGAAATTCAACGGAAATAAAAGCCAAGCAAAAGCGTTTAAAGCTTTTATCATAAATTAAAATTTATATAAAACTGCACATTGTGCAGTCATGCCGTTTCTTTTTCTTTTATTATTTATTACACATAAACTATTTATAGACATTTAGTTATGTTGCCAAAACATAAATATTTGACTTTAAATATTTTTATTTTAACGAGGTTGTCAACTAGGCAATGCTAGACTAGCAAATACCCCGAACTCCTTGACAAACTAATGTTTCAAAATTCCTATATATTTAAATATAAGTTCGAAATAAAATTTATGATTATTTTAAAACTTTAAATAAATGATTAAATTTTTAATTTTTTTTTTAATATTTTATATTTTGTATATAAATATACAAATTTTGTTAAAGGCCCAGCTTGCTTAGAAATAGTTTTTTCCTATTTTGAATTTTTATGAAATAACTATCTGAAAACAAAGTTATTGTAAATATATATTCAACATTTGTATCCACTTGATAGCTATGGATTGAATTTAACTTAAAGCAGTTTCACTTCTTCCATTTTCACCGTTTAGCCATATGCAAAGCATAGAAAATCAGACGATTTTTATGTCTAGAACACTTTCTATAGCCATATTCAGATATGGTCGTATGTATTGATGGAATGAATGACTGGTCACCTGCTGCAAAAGTAACGTTAATCAAGCATGATTAAGCATACCTGTGTGTGCAGGTACATTGCAGTTAGGTATAGCACCGAAAAAAATCTGAAATACTTGAGAATTGCGTGCCGAAAATGTTAAGTGAAGAACCCAACGGAATCCAGACATTTCTTTTATTTTCTTTTCCACGTTCAGTGACTCTTTAAAGCATAAGCCTCTGTGTGTGTGAGTGTGTGTGTCTGTGTGGGCGTGTTAATTGGCAAATTCTCGCATTTGTTACAACATTTTGTGTCTCTCCTTTTGCTTTATTTCTTTCTCTTTTTTTTGTGAAATTTACATAATAATGTTATTATATTTGTTTCTTTGTGTTATTTCTGTCCAAAGCAAACCAAAGCGGAAAATATAAATACAACAGCAACTGAAGAGTCGTCATAATGAAGAGAGCCAAACGCTGGCTGTTCATGGCAGCGACAGGTGAGTCAAGGAAAGGTTATTCAGGCGTGGCAATAACTAAATTTTTGTCCCGAACTGGATTATGGAGCAGCAGCTGCAGCTACTGCTCTGATATAATCCGGGCTTCGCTTATGCAATTAACCAAAAAACCAGCTCCAATTTTTACATATTTGTTTCTTTTTTGTATTTGTAGTGCTGTTATTCGGTCTGCTTAGCTCTGCGGACGCTGCGCTGCCCTTCAAAAAGGTTTCGATTGCCAAAACTCCCGCCTCTACAACCAGCACAAGCACAACGACCACCGAGGCACCAGAGCCTGCCACAGAAAAAGAAGAACTGCCCACAGCTGAGGGCGAGGAGAGCAAGGTAGGCACTTCACAGCACACTCATGACTCGAGATTAACACTGGAACTTCTCTAATTCACAGTCTGACAATGGAACACTTTCAAAGAGCTCCAAGCTGACGGGCATACCGCAAATTGATTATGTCTGGGATCCAAATTTGCCAAGGGAGCTGAGAGGGTAAGTTAATAAAAGAAATAAATAAGCACACTTGAAATTTTTATAATTTTATTCTCTTTTTATATGCAGCTACAACCTCTCGACCTATCCTTTCTTGTCTACCGTTCCACCCATGGATGAGATTCACTTCAAGTGTGAGGGTCTGCACGATGGTTTCTATGCCTCCATTGAGTACAAATGTCAGGTGAGTGAATTCGTGTTTAATATTCATAAATTACTCTTAATGGCAGCCGGATCGCTCTTCTATGCGATTTTCATATAATACATAATGCCTTCTCTCTCTTTCTCCCTGTCTCTATCTGTATTCATCCTTCGTCTCGTCGGTTAAATCTTCTTTGTTCTCATTTCCTTCTCTGTCTCATGAGAATCCCATAGAGAGGCACACATAATAAGCTAACCATCTCACTCTGAAGTGCTCCCTAAGTGGAAGGGTAACTGTAGCCAGGCAAATTATATGTTTCGTTCACACTGTTGTGTGTTGGCTGACCTTGTGCTCAGCAGCGCAACGGGGAATGTCGGAGGAGGCGACGTTATCCAATTGGTCAAGCGAGCTACCACATAACTCATGTCCAGTAATTTCTCTTTTAGCCGCTGTCTTGTGGCTTACGTGCCCAATGGCGAAGCCAAGAAAGAAAAACATTAAAAAGCAAAAATAATAATAAAAAAAACTTGTCTGCGTGTCGATCTTGACCTCAAAATGAATTTTGTTTGCCTGGCAAAGAGACGTTAAACAGACTTTATTCACACCTCCAGTGGGAGTACCCGACATAGTTATTGGCAAACTGCACTAACCGCCCTCTTTGCTCTCTACAGATATATCATCATTGCGTCTATGGCATACGACACGATTTCCTTTGCGCCAATTTCACGGCCTTCGATCAGCGCACCTTCATTTGCCACTTTGCCTCCGATGTGGACTGCGAGGGTTCCCAGAAGTATTGGAACAGGTGAGTGCGAGACATGGTTGACCTGCTTAGCGCACCGTGACTAACTGAAGCTGTTGCCTCATCACACAGAAATGACGAGCTGTACATGGCCACCACTACGTCTTCGACGAGCACCACCACAACGCAAGCGCCGCCACCACCACCGCCACCGCCCAGACGTCGAGGTCAACGTCCCTATCATCGTCCATACAACCGCCGCCCCGTGGATGATTACTACTATGACGAGGCTGACGATGAGTACTATGAGGAGCGCTATAGCCGACGCAATCCCCGGCCGCGTCCACGCAAGCCTCAGCCGGACTACGACGATGAGTACGATGATAATAAGCCGCTGCGACATAATCGCAATCGCTACAGGGACGAGGACGATCTGACGGACGAGGATTATGATGATCGTCGTAATAGACCTGGCGGTAGGCGGGGTAAGCCCCAAGTGGGCGCAGGCGGACGAGGCAAGGCATCGCCACGCAAGCCAGGACGTGTGGAGGAGCGTCGCAGCTTCAATGAGGATCGCGACGCAGACGAACCACGTCGTGCAGGTGGCCGGCGCCGCAGCGGCGAGAAACGCACTACACCCTCAACAGCAGCTGTGTTGGATGAGCTGGATGATTACGAGAAGCCCTACGGCCTGGATCAGGAGGAGGCGGCCGAGGAGCAAACTCCTCAGAAAGTAAAAACAACGCCCAAGCCATTGTCTGAGTTCGTGACGCCCAAGGCAGCGGCTGCCTCAGTCTACGCACGACCCCGTGCACCACCTCGCATCGCTCGTCCCGTGCCCGTCAACGAGAAGAAGAAGTACTCCTATCCCGTGCAGAAGAACACGGCGACTACGCCAGCTTCAGCTGCCGGCGAGCAGGACGACGATGATTACTATCAAGATCGCGAGCAGCAGCTGGAGGATGACTATGAGCAACCCACTCAGCCAGCACGCAGTGCATCACGCCGACGCACTGCAGCGCCCAAGGAACAGAAGCCCACTCGCTCTACGCTCCGCAAGCCGGTCACAGATAAGAAGTCACTGCTGGATGAGGAAGAGGACTACGAAGTGGAGCAACGGGAGACGCCAAGACGCAAGCGTCCGCAATCCAACAGAGCGCGTGCTCCAGCTGTCGATGTGGACTTCGTGGATGATGTGGACTACGAGGAGCGCCCAACGCCTGCACGAGGTCAGCGCGTGCGTCCCAAGGCAGCTGCTCCACGTAAGCCTGTAGCGCGTCCACGCCAGCCCATTGTCCACGAAGATGAAGAAGAGCAGCCAGAGCCCGTCAATGAGGAGCAGGCGGAACTACCGCGTGTTCCGCCAGCGCGCACGAAGGCCAACTCATTGTCGAGCTTAACCCCAGCGCGTCGCAATCAAAAACTGGCGCTGGCCAATCGGCAACGTGCGCTGCCCACAAAGACAACAGCAGCACCCGCCCCGGATGAGGAGCTAGCCGATGAGGAGCCACTGACGGCGGAGCACGAAGAACCTGACGAGCCGCTGGCCCCTGCTGCACCAGCCAAACCACTGCGACCCGCTTCGGTACGTGTGGTCAAGCGACCCTTCCTGCCGTCGCGTGGCGGCAGCCCCTATTTGCCGCGTGGCCTGCAGCCGGTGGGCGTGGCAGTGCGAACAGGCCAACTAACCAGCGAGGGGCGCACCACAGACAGCACGCCCATTGACATGGGCTCGACCATATCGGGCGTGCGCCTGCTGGAGCATGGAGCGCCACTGTTGCGCGGCGAAGACCCGGACAGCGACAGTGATGAGCTGCCGGCGCCGTCGCCCAACCCACCGCGCACCACGCTGCCGCCACGCAGCGCCTTGCCCACGCCGGTAACGCCACGCCGACCCGAGCCACCGCAGCCCGTCAAGCTCAATCTGGACGAACTCTATGAGAACGACTACGATGTGACGCTGAACGATGCGCTCGATCCCACGCTTAAACCGCTTACGCCACTGCATCCACATCAACAGCTTCAGCATGCCAGCTACCAGAGCCGGCCCTATACCAGTGCGTATTCATCGCCTGCACATGGTAGCGGGTCGTATAATCCATTCGCCGGTCATGCCAGTAGCAACAGCAACTATCAGCAGGCATCCATCTATCAGAATCAGAATCAGAATCAGAATCATTCGCCGTCATCATCCATTGCATCCGCTTCGCAGTCTCAGTCACCGTCACCGTCACAGTCACAGTCACAGTCACAGTCGGCAGCGAACTATCATAGTGATTCCTATTTCTCATCGACAGATATACGCCGGCGAGCGATTGTCCCGGCGCAGAACGCGCGTTCACATAGACACGAATACGCTGCCCGAGGAGCAGTGAGTGGCAGCCAAATGGGCACACGACTTGCCCAGCATTACTACGATGAGTTTGCATATTAGAGTCGCGGTTACAAGTCTGTGAAAAATCAAGGTATATAAAATGGTGGATATACCTGATGATTCTACAATATAATATATATATATACATATATATTGATATTAATCTTCTTTCAGTTTCTTCAGCTGTATATAACTTTCAACAACTAGAAGGCGTACCAGTTGCCTGGGCAACTGCTTTTCTACACTATCTTTTTTTATATACTTTAGTCGTATAGCCGCAAGCTAATTATAATATACATTTTCTCTCTAGTTAAAGTTCAAGCAGGCAACATTTTAGCAACGCAAGTTGCGCTTAACTTTTTACACGAAACAAGCAAACAAAACAAAACAAAAAACTCTAAAATTAATAATATATACATTGTATAATACTCAATTGTCGTGATAGTAGCCGAGACAAAAAGTAATCTTCAAGTTTTGTCTGCTAATTTTTATGTAGTACACAAACAACAACAACAACAACAAACATTATGAACAACCAACAACAACAATCAACAGCTTAGCTAAATACTCGGACAACAACAAAGTGAAACAAATTAATTTAAATTTAGTATGCAAGAAAACATTTGTGTGCGCGTTAATATTTAAGCTGTATTCTAGGCTCAAGTCGAGTGCTTAAACAAAATTAAAAATATGACAAAAAAAAACAACAACTAAATACGTGATAAGTTCCGAAATCTTATTTACATTGAACTCGATTGCGTTTCGCTGGTACAGAGGCAGCTCTTCAGAGCCTCCGTCGCCTCCTCCAAATGGTCCAGCTTTTTCATAAGTATTATCTGAATGACAGAGAAAATGTTTATAGATATAGATACAGTATATCCACGGACTAACCTTGGCAGCTGATATAATCTCGTTAGCCACCTTAAGTGGCATAAACTCCACAGCTTTTACCAATTCGAATGGTCGTGTCTTGGCCACATCTTCGATGGTTCTAAAGCCAGCGGCATAAAGCTGCTTGGCGCGATTCTAGGCAATACATAAAATTAGTAAAATATTAAAAATATTATATTAAAAAGCTCCAAGCACTCACAATCTTAACAGCGGGCAGCTCGAGCAGCTGCTCCAGCTCCTGAGTGCCACAACGATCCATTTTGTGATTGATGCGCTCGAACAGAGGTTTGTAGCACCAGAACTCGTCAATTTGCTCGCACAGACGAACTATGGCGCTGGCTGCTGCTGTGCACTGGCTGATCAGCTGCTGCAGCGTGCCACGCTCTACATTGTACTTGGCGGCGATGCTGGGCAAGGGATGGAGAGCGAGCACCTCAGCTAGAATGAGCACTTTGTAGAGGCGATTCAATTGCAGCGCCAATGGACCCTGCACCGACTGCGTCTTGGCTAGCTTGGCGGCATGCGCTTCCGTAAAACCCAGCTGCTTGAATAGCGCCTGCGTCTGGGCCGAGAGCAGGTTGTACTCGCGAAAGAGTATGGTCGCATCGGCAGGCATTAGCTCATCGCCACGCTCATTGGAATTGAAGCAAATGACCAAATACAGCAGATGCACATAGCTCGTGAGAATGAGCTGCTGCTGCGCCAGCTGCAGTTCCTTGTGTATGGAAAACGTACGTTTGTAGTCTATGCCCGCCTTAAAGGCGGCCCGGCCAATGCTGGTCAGCTGAAAGCGCGTAGATTGACTGATGAGCAAACGGCGATCGGGCGCCGAACGACAGCTCTGATTAATATCTTGTGTGGTTATAATATCCGAGCTGTTGGGCTTGCCCTTGGGCACATTCTCTCTTAGCTGCAGCACCTTGTTCTTAAACATGTCTCGTAGGATGCGCAGCACCAGTTCATCCACAGCGACTTCCAAGGCGGCGGCCTGGACGGCTAGCAAAGTGCTGTTCACCAGCCGATTAAGATCGCGTCTGCAATCAGCAAGGTTCAAGCCAATGACGCTTAGTATTAAAGACTAGAAATAGGTAGGTAATCAATGTGGAATAGAGGATTAGGGATTGCATAGACTTACCTGCAAGCCAACAGCTTCGAACTGATCCAGGGAGCTTAGCGCCTTGTCCATGGGCGAGAAGAGCATCTGACCAACCAGCGCATTATCCTTGCTCTGAGTGATGAGTATACTTTCGCCAGCCTCTCCCAGGCCTGCTCGACCCGCCCGGCCAACCATTTGCTTGTACTTACACAACGTCAAAAACTCTTGACCCACATAGGGTGCACGTATGATTACGCGCTTGGCGGGCAGATTGACGCCCGCGGCCAGCGTGGACGTGCAGCAAATGACTGTGATGACGCCGAAGCGATAGGCGGTCTCAATATATTTACGCTCGTCCGTGGTTAAGCCTGAGTGATGATAGGCGATGCCATACGGCAAGGTTTTGGCCAGCACGGGACTGAGAATGCCACACATCTTGTCTAGAGCGTTCATGAGGTCAGCTTTTTCGCTCTGGCGATGCTCAAAGAACTTTTGCTTGGGCACAATGCGACTGAGTAGCAGCGCGACATTCTCACAGTTCTTCCGTGTGGGACAAAAGACCAGGCAGCAATGCTCCGGCGCACATTCGGTTACCAAGCCCGCCAGATGATCGGGATCGGCACGCTCCACAGCGGCGCTGTACTGAAAGATTTAAGCTATAAAAATAATAACAAGTAGAGAAAAGCCACACTCACATTGTAGCTAACCGTGCGCTTGGGCACGAAAATTTCCTCAAGCGTTTGGCCAGCTGAATTTATTTCCAGCAAATCATGTCCACATTTAATAAACTCTTTAAGCTCCACCGGACGAAAGCCTCGCGTATACACATCCGCATTGAGAAAAGATGAGATTTCATTCAGATTGCCAATGGTGGCACTCATGCCCACTATCTGAATATTGGCTAAAATCAGGATAAAGCAATTAGTATTCATCTATTTGAGCTATTAGGCCATATATGACAACCTTTTAAGAACATGACCTTGGTTAAGAAAGCCTCCAGTGTGGCACCGCGTCCGCGTTCGCCAATCAAATGCAGTTCATCCACAACGACCAGGCCAATTTCATGTGGCCTTTGCGCATCAATCAGACTATCCATGAGCACGGCGCCCTTCTCGATTGATGCCACAAACAGGCTGCGTCGCTTGCGTTGCGGCTGTGGTGGACACTTGCCTTTGCCTGCCGTGTACTCATCCACAATGAAATCGAGGGCAATGGCAAAGGGCGACATGGCGCTCACCTTCTCCTGCACAATGGACACATATGGCAATATGAAGAGGACATTGCGTTCCCGGCAAAGCAGCTCGCGCAACATTAGGATTTCAGCAACCAAAGTCTTGCCCCCGCTAGTGGGCAAAGCATAGATAAGATTCTTGCGCTTACATATGGCAGGCAGATTCAAACACTCATCCTGCCACTCTTAAAGAATTTTTGATTATTACCTTTATCTTTGGAGGAATATCAACAACGTACTCACCATATAAGCTTTTAATGCCTTTATGCTCGAATATTAATTTCTTCACCTTATCTGGTAGTCCATAAAAGTCGCCCTTGCTAGGAAAGCTGTGGTTGTGTACTGCCTTGGCGGTTTCGAACTCGGCAAACGCCTGCGTCTGCCAGTCCAACTGATCGAGACCCGCCAGCTCTTGCTGCGCCTGGAGCATGGACCCATTCTGTAGCGCTTCATATGTGGCGTACTGTGTGCCCTGCACGATCCCTTCCAAAATGGACTTGGATATGAAGGACATTGACATGGAGTCCTCTTTGGTTTGAGTGGCGGATATTGATGGTCTCTCTGGGGATTTGGGTACTTTAAAGGCAACTGCATCCATAAAAAGTTGCGTATTTTGTTCTAGGGGATCTGTGTAATCATCACCGCCATGGAAAATATCCTCCATTTCACCCACGGTCAAGTCATTAAGATTGATCTCCGTAAAACTTTGATCCTTCGGAGAGTTCTGTGAAAGTTGAATATTCCCCGTCGCCGCCGCCGGCGCTTCTCCTGAGCTGGGCAATGATATATCACCAAACAGACTGTCGTCCGAGTGGCTCTGATGAAACCTATTGCTGGTTTGACTACTGAAAGGTGCGGACACTACATTATTCTGTCCACTAAACAAGTCCTCCAGCTTGGCATTGGAAAAGAAACTGGCATCGTTGTCCGGCCAAAAAATACTCTCGCTCATTTCCATGCTTGAAGATGGTTTATTATGCTCAACACATATCCGTTTAGCAGGCACATTGCGTCCTGGTGTGAAGCCTTTGTTTGTAAGGTGTCTTTTGGACATTATGTATACAAAACATTACTCAAATGCAACGCGCCAAAAAGTGCAATACAGCTGATTTTTTATATTATAGAGCTGCCACTGAGATTCCCAAATGCATTAGTATTTTATGCAATTTATGGTATTTTTCGATCATTTTCTCTATTTTAACTTGAGAGCATATCTAGACGGCTAGTGATTTTCTTTCTTGTCGGATATGGTCACACTTTCACTATTAATTTCATATTGTTGAGCGCAGTAATTTTTGTAATTCGGTCCCTGCCTTAGTTTTCGATTCTATTTCATAATTTTGTTTGATGCACTTTTGCAATGGATGTACATGGCAGTTATTGGTATTTAGAACATGTTAGCACCGGAAAAAAATTGATTCTGCAGTCTGGCGACAATTCAGTGGGCAGGCACTCGTGTTGCAAGATTGTCTTAAAAGAATATGACTTTTTGTCTCGACAGCATGCGAAATTTATTATAAATAGCGATAGAGTCGTGGACGTGGAGCCGTTGGTAAGTTTCATATTTCATGTACAACTGCTAACTGCTAACGTTAATTATTTTCTTTTTATATACTAAAGAATGCATTAAATGGCGTCTTTATAAACGAAACCAAACTCGACGCCACGGTGCACTCGCTCGTGGAGGGAGATAGAATCGGTCTTGGGGTCCAAGTTGGGTCATTAGATGCTGAGGTTCCTCCGAACTATGCTATATTTCAGTTGAAGCAAATGTGTCCAAATGACGCAGACACTGTCATTATATCTGACGATGAAAGCATGGGTAGAACACCGCCAAGACTTAAAGAAGTAAAAAATAATAATGTTGATGGACTTGGATTGCAGCCTGAGGTCAGCAATGCTGATAACCCAGCTACAAAAACAAGCGCATGTCGACCAATACATCTGCCAAAGCTGCCAGAGGTGAAGCAGGAATTACTCTCTCAGGCAACCAAAGAGATTGAAAACATATTCGGCGAGCCCGATGAGGAACTGCTTGAATCGGTTTTTCAAATTAATCCTTATGTCTATAAGCAATTAAACAACAATAACATTGCCACATCTGGCGAAAAAATACACGACGGCGATGTAATTGAGCTGCCCGAAGACATTAAACTGCCCAAACCAGATGAGAATGCTGAAAATCCAGACATGCCACCTCCACAACTGCCTGTTGCATCATGCAAAACATCGGAGGATGATCAGATAACTGGATATGACTATGATGAGAACTTTGAGCTGTCTCAGGCTGTTTTGCGCGAAATGAAAGAAGAAATGGCCGATGCGCCACAGGATCTCAGTGATGAGGACTATCATCAACAGGAAGAAGAAGATTTTCAGCCGAAAGCGACATGGGTTAAAACCGAAATCGCCACACAAATTGATGACGATGAAGTTGTAGTCATTGAGGACGAAGACAATGAGCTCTTCAGCAAAGTGGCTGATTGGTCTTCCAAACTGCTTACCCAGAATCTAATGTCACAGGCTTATCCACTGGATGAGGAAGATAACTCTAATGACTCCAATAATGTCGAGGAACACGTCAAGCAATCGTCCCATGCTTATCCACTAGATGAGACAGGCGACTCAAATGATGCCGACAATGTGGTGGAACAGGCTCAGCAGATATTTAATGATAATTTGAATAAGGATAACGACACTGATGTCAATAGCTCAGATACTCCGATTGTGATGAGACGCAGATCCAAGGCACTGCGAATCGAAAGCAGTGAAGATGAGTCTCCAGGTAAATAAGGGGTTATACACTTTACCAAAACTATTCAGAAACATTTTTCTTTCAGCCGAGAGCTCACCGCAAAAACCAAAAATTCGCAGATGCAACGTACGTCTGAAAACCATGGAATTGTCGCAATTGCAAAATTATAGCGGGAACAGGGCCAAAGGCCATTCTCTTTCTGAATGTGAAAAGGAAGTAGAAAATAATCAGCAAGAATTGGAGGTAGTCTTGGTGCCATTTGACAGCGTTCCGGATAACGAACTGGATTCCAAAAAACCAAAGAAAAAGTCGGCAACATGCAAACGTAAAAAAACGATTTCAGAACGCACTCAGGTCAAAGAGGAGCCAACTTCAAAGCCCGCGACACCCCCAACGAAACGCAGCCCACGTCTGCAAAAGAGATCTAAATCTAATTATGTGGAGAGTCCAGAGTCTCCACCAACACGGCCTCCACCTAGCGGATCGAAAGCACCAGAAAAACGCAGTGCACGATTACAAAATAGATCCAAATCTTGCTATGCGGACAGTCCCCCAGCATCGTCAGAAAAGTTACCAAAGATTACAGCCACAGCGCCAAAGATCACTTCACCTGCTGAGGAACCGAAAAAGAAGGAAACCAAAGATCAATGTAATAAAAGGACTGCACCAGAATCTATAACAACCGCGAAGAAATGCAGTCCGCGCATTTTAAACAGATCCAAGTCCTGTTTCGCGGAACGGCCCTTGGCTTCGCCAGAATCACCAACAAACGAAGTTGGGGAACAGCCAATACCAGAGGCTACAAAACCCACAAAACAAACCGATTACATGGAGCGGTCCACAGATGCAAATCGTGCCCGCGTGTTCTCAGCAAACGTTGAAAGCTCCCGTG
Organism: Drosophila fulvimacula; assembly: GCA_035045555.1. NCBI lineage: Eukaryota > Metazoa > Arthropoda > Insecta > Diptera > Drosophilidae > Drosophila > Drosophila fulvimacula. The sequence continues at coordinate 13,739,320 of JAWNOX010000203.1, read as the reverse complement.
GACCAGAGGTTATTAAGGCACCACATTTCACCGCATCTCGTGGCAATCTGCGTTGCGCTTCAGCAACAAGCAAGGACAATGAACGTAAAATTAAAGTTCTGGATAGGCAACGCTTTGCGGACTACCAGGCGCAGATGAAGAAGAAGTGGTATCAAAAGCCGAGTCAGAAAAAACGCGAGTGTGAAGAAATCAAGGAAAAGCGGCGTGAGCAGTTGAAAAAACTAACCGATAAACCCAAGCCAGATGTCGCGCCGAAAGGCGATGAACCGCGTAAACGAAAAACGGCGAATGTACCCACGCTGGGTAATTTCAATCGTGGTGATTTTCTTACCAAGGCCATTGAGCCACCGACATCGAAGAAGCCCAGACTAGAAAAGGCTCCGCCGAAGCCTGCAAAGCCAGCACCAATGCGACGGGCTACTATCGAGTCTTTCTCACAGCAGTTGAGTGCTTTGGATTTAATTAAGAATCTACCTGAACCACCGAGCCGCCCGAGAGTACGTAAAGATGCGGAATTGGCACGCAACCAAAGGACCTGTAATCGCGTGACTTTTGCTGAAATGGAACGAGAATTTAATTTGCGCCAAGAGAAAGAGAAGCGCGCTAAAAACAGTCGGCATGTTAGATTTAACGATAAGCTACAAATCAAAATAATCGATCGGGTTGAAGGTGCTAATCGAAAAGTAGGCAATTATAAGGATACGAAAAAAATAACCTTAAGTACTTACGCGGAGCGTCGCTCTTGGTCGCAAGCACAGGGCAGATTGGAAAACTTCACCGATTTGATATTGGGCAACATTATGAGCTGGGCAAATCAATGGTTGAAGCTGCGCAGCGCCGATGCCGTGGCTGAGTCTGACGTTCTAATACCCATTCCAAATGAGTTCAAGAGCTACAGGCAGTACAAAGAGTAAGTAGAGCTTAAAGGAAATTTTAATGTTAGTCCCCCTAATCGAATTTACATATTCAAATATAGTATTCTTATACCACTGATGAAATTGGAGCTGTTGACGACCATAGAGCGGGACTACAAAATATCTGACGTTACATTTGAAGTTAAACTGAAAAACATTACCAATTCGAACTCCCGCAACCGACCTCGCTTTGTACTGAACACTATATGTATGATTCGGTTATCTTCTTCACATTTCCCACTTTTAATGATATGTCTTTAATCCCTTAGACAACAGAAAGCTCGGCAAGAAATTTGATCTGTATACCATTACTAGTGGCAATAAGCTGAATGAGACATTTGCATCACTTGCTCGAGTCCAGCGCTTACCTGGTAAGTGAATGCAATAATCAGATTAATGCGATTTTATAATTTCTATCCATTTACAGACAACGCCACCGAGCTATGTTTTGAGATTTTGCAAGATGGCATCACTTTTGATTTGATCAACTCTTGCAAGATATTTACTGTACGCCCCGTTGTGGATAATATACGAGTGGAAATGGGCGCTTTCAATGCCATTTATTTGATGGGTCGATCGCCGCTCTTTCACCGAATACTGCATCCCAGCGAAAATGTATTATCCTATGACAACAAACTGATACAACACACTGGTTACAAAGGATTCAAGATATTGAATGATCATCAAATTGACATTTGTCATCGGACTTGGAGTCGTTTGATTGACGACTCGACACCAAGTATAACGCTAATTCAGGGGCCACCTGGCACTGGCAAATCGGCAGTTATCTCGAATCTATCGCTTCAATGCATGTATGGTAGCAGCAATGTTTCTCTTGATCGGAAGATTCTCATATGTGCACATAGCAACGCGGCCGTAGATAATATCACAGGGTATTTAAAACGTGCTCGCTTGGCTATGAAACATTCACACTTTGAGCTCGTGCGCTTTGGCTTTGTTGATAGAATAGAACAAGATGTACGCGATGTTTCGCTAAATGCCTTTCTAAGCAAGAAACTCGCCGAAAAGCGCAATCGTCTGTCGGCAGAAAATATTGAGATCCTAAAGCAGCAGCAATATCTGCTGGAAAAGGAAATTGCCGATATCAAAAAGCTTCCTGATCAAATCAGTTATATACAAAATCAGCTGAATTCCAAAGAGAAACAGTTACGGTTAGTCATGCAGCAACTAAAACCGCAACTGACCCCACGGGAGGAGCATGAGTTTTCTGTGATGGTCTTGCAACGGGCTAATATTATCTGCACCACTCTCTCCAGCTGCGTTAAACTAGCCAATTTTCTGGATTACTTTGATATATGCATAATTGACGAGGCAACACAGTGCACAGAACCTTGGACACTGCTGCCATTGCGTTTTGGTATAAGGGGTCTTGTCCTGGTGGGTGACACTCAGCAGTTGCCTGCCACGGTACTGTCCCAGAAGGCAATTGAATTTGGTCTTGGCAATTCTATGTTCGATCGCATACAACGGAACTTGAAGCACCAGCTGGACAAAGTGGGAATTAATCATTTTGTTCACACTAAAGTATTTAAGTTAAGCATGCAGTATCGTATGCATCCAGAGATTTGCAAATGGCCCAATAGTTACTTCTATGACAACCAGCTGGTCAACTCCGAATGCACCCGTCAGCTGATCTCACCCTTTATACCATACTGTGTCATCAACTTAAGCTATACAACGGACACGAACGATGCGAATACTCGTAGCATCAGCAACGATGAGGAGGCACAATTTGTTGCCAAGTTGCTCGTCGAAATGAACAAGATGATGCCTGTTAATCATTTTACCTATGGATTGATTTCCCCTTATAGCAATCATTGCTATACACTTAGTCAGGTGATACCCAGCCACATGAAGATTATACCGCAAACTGTGGACGCGTTTCAGGGACAGCAGCGGGATGTCATCATCCTATCGAATGCACGGACACGCGGCGTTGGCTTCCTTACTAACTATCAACGCCTCAATGTGGCCATTACTAGGCCGACTCGTTGTCTAGTTATCTGTGGAAATTTTGATGATCTACAGGTAAGCAATATAGCCATGCAACAATTTAATATTTTATTAAAATTCTATACCTGCCCTTCGACAGTCTGTAACTATATGGCGTGATTTGCTGAACGATGCGCGCAAACGGAAAGTTTACTTTGACCTGCAACGCGGAGATGTTAATGATTTACAAAAATCCCTAATAAGTAAGATGCTTATAAAACCAATTGAAATTGAGGATGATAGACCGTCGACCTCCAAGTGATAATTGCAGCACCTAAGTGCCTTAACCTATTGGTACAAATTAAAAAAGGAATAATATGTATAACTGAACTTACATATTATAGTTCATCTGAAATATGTTTTGTTATGTAATTTTCGAACATCAACTTTTTTTTTTATTTTTATTAATTTTTATTTAGTTGTGTAACATCAATAGAGACTGATCTTATATATAAAACAGTTGCTCGACTCTAATTTGAATTGGATGAGTCAACGGAATTTCTCATTGAAATGATATATCATTCACGAAAGGAACTATGCATTTTTAAGTATACGTTAATGAAAACAAAAACGTTTCTACTGCATGTCAAAAGTGAGATAAAACTGAAAAATAAAATACAAATATTATTCAACTATCGTTTATATTGCACTAGAAATAAGCATAACATAAATTGAAAGTCTTTAGATACTCGATCGTACGTATATTGTTAAGTTAACAAACTAAAATGCTCATCCAAAAAATGATGTTTAAAGTTACATATTATATTCAAACTAAAGAACATTTCACAATCTAAACTAGGCGCGCCTCTTCTCTGGCATGACTAAACTCGGCTCACGACGTAGACACGGAGAGCTTTATTAATTTAATATTAAGTAAAGTAGTACACATACTACACATTTACTGGATATATATATATATCTTTTTATATATATTTGTTTTTTTTTTTTTTTTTAAATTCACACACGGAGACATATAAACATTAAATTCATTTCATTGGATCGCTCTAATAGTTGTAGTTGTTGTTTTTGTTGCTGTTTGCCTTTCGCTGGCTTTCACATGCAGTGTTTAATTCGAATTTGTAAAAGGTCAATCTCATAACGCAATTGTTTAATTAAAATTAATGGAATCGCTTAATAACAAATCACCGGTAATCGGATTGCAATTGCACTGTATAATGCCATTATCATAATATTAATCATAATAGTAATTGTAACTGAAATAACTTAAAAAAAATCGTAAATAACAACAAAATTCTAGACTATAACTAAAAACATAACAAAAAAAATTATGCTCAAGAAATTAAAACTATTCATATATAGTGTTCGATTCAATTGAATCATTTTTGGGGCCCTTTACATCATCCAAATAGCGCTTGGCGAATGTTTATAAACAGAAATAAGTATATCAAAGTATATACATATACATGAATATAGATTTCCTTTTATAATGAATATATATAGATATATATATATGAAGAGACGTACGACTAAAGCAAACAGTTGTTGTTGTCTAATATTTTTAGTTTAGCATGTCGCCAAGCGAGTCTTTCAATGACTGATAAATTTGGTATTGTTGATCCGGTTTAAGATTATATATCTGTAAGGGAGGCACAATTAAAATCTGTTTATATATATGATTGAATGCCAAACAAACCTGTGTCAAGAGTTTCGACGGCGATGGAGTTCTTATGAAACTTGAAATGTAAACATTGACAAAGGTGGCCATCAAAAACTGACAGTCGAAACGATCCATAATTCCGCCATGGCCAGGAATCATGTCACCAAAGTCCTGAACACATAGAACAATATTTTAATTATACAGATCGATGTTAAATGTAAGGGTCAGAAGACTCACCTTAATTTTAAATGCACGTTTGAAGCCAGAAGCAAAGAAGCCGCCAAACGGTCCAATTATTGAGCTAAATAGACTCAGCGAGATTGAGTGCCATACGAATGGATAGATATTCAATGTTTTGCCAATACCGAACTGAAATGCACAAACAAATCAATACTCATTAGGGAAACCATACTGTTTATGTATGATGTTTTGAACTTACCAATTTCAAGCTGTATTCCTGTGGCGTAAATAGATAGCTGGGCACGCAGGACATTGTCATGCGACCCAGTTCCTCCGAGTATTGAATAGGGCAGATAAAGTATTGGTAGTTGCACAAAACATATGAAAATAGTATGCCAAAGAGAACTGTTGCAAAACCACCACCAACGAAACCCTCCCAGGTTTTCTTGGGGCTCAGCTTGATGAGGGGTGTGCGTCCAAAGAAGAAACCAAACACATAAGCCATGACATCATTGCAAACAATCATCGAAACGGGCACTATAAACCAAATAAGTCCCTCGAATATGTTTTGTATAATTAGATAACTTTGGGTGACGACAATCAGCAGCGAGACGTGCGTCCAGGCAAATAGGCTGAACTGCTTAATATAATATTTCTTGACTAGCGATAACACGAACCAAACAAACCCAACGATGTACAAGGCAAACGATAGGAAACGATGGTAGGTGACTAAGAATTTCAGGTACTCCTGCAAAATAAATTAATTAAAATTAGGTAAATCACACTGAAAGCTGTTAAGCACAGTTTAAGCCACTCACCACACGATTGATGACTACGCCAAAGTAATCAACTAGATGTTCGCCATAGAAGAAATAGTTGGACGTGAGCAAGAAGTACCAGGAGAGACTGCGAAACCAGGGCAGGCCATGTATGCGATACACTTGATAGCCAATTGAGATAATCTCCTGAAAGCACTTTACCTGCACGAGCAGCGTCTATAAAAGTCGATAAGTGGTTAACTGTGTGCAGGCCCTTTCTCATTCGCTAACGTACCGTAATCATCAAGGCCAGAGGGCCGCCATAGATGATTAATGCAAATCCGCAAATCATTATCCATGTGAATATGCCCCGGATGACCCAGTTCTTCCATCTAAAATAACATTTGCAAGCGCAAACAAAGAAACAAAATGCATATTAAATAAATCCACCCAATATTAACACTGTGCTACGAGATTCGGATGTCCTTTGGATATATAAATAATAATAATATATTACAATTTTTAATATTATATAAATTTATCATTATTTTCTTTCATTAAACTATTATTTTTAATCATATTTTAACTTTATAAAAAAAAATACAAATAAAAAAAAAATCCCATCTCACAGTTCTGTAGTCGAATGGAAGATACTTTGGCCGCACCTCGAAATGCTGCTTGAATAATTGTTTTTATTTGTGTTAGAAATACTTTGTACTTGTAAGCCCGAAAATTAAATTTGTATTCAGTCCATTGTCTAAAATGTATAAATTTTATCTAAAATATAAAAATGCTGGAACTGATTGATAGACAATCGAGCATAGCTGAGAGATTTCCCTACCTCTATCTCTTACATTCGCCAAATCATAATACCCCTTAAGCAATTCCAATTCTTTGCAGGGTATATGAATGTTTATTTTTGTTTCTTGATGTTATTGGCGAGCGCCGATTGCACACATCTGTAGCGTGAAATAATTTTGGAATTTCGCGCATGCTTTCGCTCGTATTATTATTATTTATACACACAAATCATAAATCTTTGAGTTTGCACATACCGATCGGGTAAATCCTTAAGAGCAGAGTCCAAGATATCAGGCGTTTTGTCGGTGCCTTGTGGCAAGTTCTTGGCCAACTCCTCAACGAACTTCTCCTCTGGGATTTTCTCCTCCTCCGAATCGACCTGCAAACATTTTATCAAAGGCAAACAACAGCCACTCAATCATTAAAGCGATATATGGAGACATTAGAATATAAAACAAAACAAAAGTGAGAATGTTCAAACTCAAAGTCCACAGACGTCGGCTGATTTATATAGTATTGTGCAAAGTTTAATCGGAACATTTAGACTATTTATCCAAGTTCCAACTTGTTTGGCTCTGGTTGGTTGTGCCAGTGGCGTGTTTTGTTAGCTTGTCAAAAATTTGGCGGGATTCTGATAAGACAGTTGCAAAGCTAGTTGGCCTGGGGTCTTATCACTATCATAGAGACACAGTGCACGCCTTTTGTAGAGGAATCATATTGTGAGGTCGTTGGGTGGTTGCTAGGTGGTTGGGTGGTTGTTAGGGACGCTTCCGTAATGGTCATCTAATTGGATTTGTTTGCAATACACCGGGGGGTCTTTGTTATTGTCATTGCTCAGTGTATGTGTGAATGTATGTCGATTTGTGTATGTAGTATATTTGTTATTGGTTTTTCTCCACTTGCATCCTCTCTCCTTGTCGTTCTCCCAATACACACACACTCTCTCTCTCTCTCCCTTTCTCTCTCTCTCTGTCGTTGTCTCTCTGGATGGCGCTCTTTTACCACCTGCTTGTGCGTCAGAGAATAACAAAAACACTGCACACACAATGTAAGATACACGTACAAACATACGTATATACACGTAGATATCTTGTTGTATTGGTATACATACATAAAATTCGCTTCTTTTTTATGCGCCTCAATGAATTATGCAAATTTTGGAATGCAATTACATCAATACACATATATGAATAAAAATAAATGCAGATATTTTCAATCTATATTGACCTGGATAACTTACATGGTCTGAAGAATCAGCTGCGCTGCTAGCGGCAGTCAGAGCAGCTGCAGCCTCGTCAACATCGTTTTCTGCCTTTCTGCGTCGCACTTCTGCCATATTTACGCTTCAGTAAACTCCAGAATTTTCTTTTAAGTGCCAAGTGCTTTTTTCTTAATTGCAGTTGACGCGCAGTGGTAGTGCTGCATAAACAAGAACTTAAAATTTAAATCGTCCGTTTTTTGCTTCTACACAACACACATACAAGCTATTACTACAATCAATTAAAGCGGTGTGACCGGGTAGACAAATGTTTGAAATGTGATATTTTATCAACAGCTGTATCGATAGGCAAAAAATTCGATTACAGTTTACGCTCGAAACTGATTCGCGTTGTACAGCACTGTTTTCAATAGAATTATATGTGTATGTGTGACCGGCGGCGTCATTCGCGAATTGTATTTTGCATTGCATTAAGTGTGAAATTATCAAACAAAAAATAAATAATGGCAGCAGCAATTGATGGTGTACTGCCCGCTACATTGCAAGAATTGGTTAAGAAATCAAAAGTATTAGTTGTAGGCGCTGGCGGCATTGGATGCGAAGTGCTCAAAAATCTTGTGCTCAGCGGCTTTACGGACATTGAAATTGTAAATTGAATTTGAAGTTTAAAATATATTTCTTTTAATTATGAGTTTAATTGTGTAGATCGATTTGGATACCATTGACCTGAGTAACCTTAACCGCCAATTCCTCTTCCATCGCGAACATGTAGGAAAGTCGAAAGCACGGGTAGCACGTGAAAGCGCCCTCAGCTTCAATCCCGATGCAAACATAACGGCCTACCATGACAGCGTCACGTCGTAAGTATTAAGTAGTAGCCATGATACAGAATTATCTTCAATTAATTTGCTTACTTTATAGCACTGACTACGGCGTGAATTTCTTCAAGAAATTCAATGTGGTACTCAGTGCCTTGGACAATCGTGCTGCGCGAAATCACGTAAATCGTATGTGTCTCAATGCAGATGTGCCGCTGATAGAGAGCGGCACCTCCGGCTACAATGGACAGGTGGAGTTGATAAAGCGCGGCTTAACCCAGTGCTATGAATGCACTCCCAAGGAGAAGCAACGAAGCTTTCCCGGCTGCACCATACGAAACACGCCCTCTGAGCCCATTCACTGCATTGTCTGGGCCAAGCATCTGTTCAAGTAAGTTTAGTTTACTGTTTTTTATTGATGTATTATTAACAATTAAAAATTGTTCAGCCAACTTTTCGGTGAATCTGTTGAGGATGAAGACATTTCGCCTGATGCAGCTGATCCGGAGGCACAAGAAGGCGCAGCCGAAGATAAGGATGAAGATGCTGCTGGTGATGCTTCTGAAGACCAGAAGGAGAAGGAGTCAGAGCCAGCTACCGCCAACGGCAATGTCATTCGCATCAACACTCGTCAATGGGCCAAGGATTGCAACTACGATGCTGGCAAATTGTTCAACAAATTCTTCAACGAGGATATCAATTATTTGCTGCGCATGTCGAATCTGTGGAAATCACGCAAGGCACCCGTGCCCGTGCAATGGGACACACTACTGCCGGACGGCGCCAGCTCTGAGGGGCCCGAACTTGCGCGTCAGACTCACAAGATTTGGTCAGTGGAGGAATGCGCTCATGTCTTTGCCAACGCGCTCAAAGAGCTGAGCGCCGCTTTTCTCAAACTGGAGAACAATGACACATTAGTGTGGGATAAGGACGATCAGCCAGCTATGGACTTTGTCGCCGCCTGTGCCAATGTTCGCTCGCACATCTTCGACATAGAGCGCAAGTCACGATTCGAAATTAAATCAATGGCGGGCAACATTATTCCTGCCATTGCTACTACCAATGCGATAACGGCTGGCATCTCGGTACTTCGCGCTTTCAGCGTTCTGCAAGCCAAGTGGGAGCAGTGCAAGGCTGTCTATGCGCGGCTCCGTCTCAATGGTCGCAATCAATTTCTGGTGCCGGACGCGTTTTTCCCGGTCCCAAATCCTAGCTGCTATGTGTGCGCCAGTGACCCAGCCATAACATTGCGCATCGATACAAAACGTGTTCAGATTAAAGCGTTCCGCGACGAAGTGCTCATTAAAACTTTGAACATGGTCAATCCGGACGTAACAGTCGAGTCAACTGGCTCCATTGTCATATCCTCGGAGGAGGGCGAAACTGAATGCAATGAACAAAAGCTGCTGAGTGATATGAACATCGTGGATGGCATTATTCTTAAGTGCGATGATTTCTTCCAGAGCTATGAACTGAGTATTATCATTTCCCATTTCGATGCGGAGAGGGACGATGGTCTATTCGAGGTGATTGCCGATAAGAATCAGCTCCAGCCCAAGGAGGGTAAATCTGAAGTGATTGACGCAGAACCGAGTTCTCGCAAGCGTACAGCAAATGGTAATGATGCGACTGACGAAGGTCCTTCAACATCGAAGCGCAGCCGACCAACGGAAGTGGAGGACGACGACGATGATGATTGTCTCGTAGTTGAGGAGGATGAAGAGAACATTGAGGAATCAGTTGCGGCGGCCACCGATAAACTTACAGTAGGGTGCCCACAGAAAACTGCATCCAAACGAAAGCCCAGCAAGCTATTGGATGATGATGATGAGGATATTACAGAAATACTTGATTCTTCGGATGAGGAAGTTGGACCCACCAAAAGTAAACGCACAAAGCTGGAGGAGCCAAGGCTGGAAGAAGTAATTAATATCGACTAGTATTTGTCGTAAAGCGATTTCACGCAATTCTCAAAAGTAAAATAAATATGTTCAACTAAATTTCATAAAAAATTAAACTTGCATTTCTAAATACAATTTAATTAAGTGCGATCCAGTTCATTTTACTTCATTCTAACTTGAATGGTTGGCAACGCGGTCAGCAGTTTGCTTTTGATACTGTGGCAACCCTAATGTAGTAAAAGGTGCGTGTTTGTGTAATTATTATAAAAATATAAATTAAAAGTCAGTTTGCAGATGTCTTTTACGAGTAAATTGCTGCAAAGTAGCACACGGCTATGGAATGGTATCAACGCCACACGTGGCTTCCATATGCTAATGCGTCCCGCAACCAATGCCACAACAACCACAGCGCCGGTTCACAATACAATTGGCCAGCAACTGGTGCCCACAACTAATTTGGTATCCCTGCTGGCGCCTTTCAATGCACTTGTCCAGCAAGTGGCAGGATTTAAGGTGAAAGGGCGCATTAAGCGGCGTTGCAAGGATTGCTACATTGTGGTTCGGCAGGAGCGCGGTTATGTCATCTGCCCTACGCATCCCCGTCACAAGCAAATGTCAATGAAGAAACGTGATTACAAATCGTGGATCCTGACACACGCCACACAATCCAAGGAGAGGGGCTTTTAATTGATTATATGTTCATATGTTATTAGTCAAAAGGCCTTTATTGACTTTAATAAAAACAAGTTGAATTACGGCCATATAAATATTCCCGTTAAAATCTAGTTTACATATATAGAATACATATATATTTTTATATATTTCAGCATCAGTAGGCTAGGGAAAACATCAAGTCTGCAAACAAAAATTGTAAAAACTATAATTCATTCTTCATTTGTTTTTAGCACCGTTCGTTTAAAAGCATTATCCAACACTGTCAAACAGCTGTCGTTTTGTTTATCTATAATTTTTGTTAGCCACAATTGCTGTGCAGCTTCCTTATCAGAAGTTCGCGTCGAGCTAAAGCCATTCGAAATAGAGTTGACGTCAATTCTGGTGCATTACTGATAAATCGAAATATTTTCACCAGTTTTTACGGCCATGACGAGCCACTTTATGAACGTGCTTCGCCAGGCTTTCAAGACTTTCGATCGCGCCAATCTTGCCAGCTTCAATGCCAATCTGCAGCATCTGAAACAGTTAACCGATGATCTAACCTACCGTGATTTACATATCAAGGAGGAGCTATTTCGTGATGATGCCACCAACGTTAGCCGTGCCCCATGCAGCTACATGCACATCTTCGAGGATGAGCGCTTCTCCATGAGCTTGTTCATTGTGCGCGACAATAATTCGATTCCACTGCACGATCATCCCATGATGTACGGCCTGCTACGCTGCATCTGGGGCAAGTTGCATGTGCAGAGCTACTCCCAGAAACTGGCCACAGATGAGATGGTTAAGTACGATAAGAATCCTACACTGGTTCCCGTAACCGCTGAGGAACCCAGCCTAGTGACAGCCGAAACTCCCAGCGCCTTGCTAACGCCACGTAAACGTAATTATCATCAGGTGACGCAGGTCGGCAACGGCATTGCCGCCTTCTTCGATATACTTAGTCCCCCTTACGATGCCAATATGCCGAAATATGGCCCACGTCTTTGCCGCTTCTATTGCCCCACGTCGGATGGCGACGAACTGCAGCTCCAGTGCATACCGTCGCCCTCCACTTACTATTGTGATCTAACCCCAACGCCCAAGTCTGTGCTTAAATGCTGCTTTGTCTGTGCCGCCGAAGTGTATGGCTCCACAGTCACCGACGTCCAGTGAATTATAACCTTAAAACATGTATGTTTAAATGTTAACTTAATTTATTTCCACTCAACATAATGCATACCAGTAGGATCCACAAGATTAAGCATTTTCTGTGTTATTTAAATAAAATTGCCTCTTTTTTTAATATAGACTTTCAACTGGACAATCAATAGGTAGCCTAACAGGGGAAGTTGTTCTGTTAATCATCATCTTGAGCTTGGTATATGCTTTGATTTCGCCTCTTAAGTTTCTTGGGACTTGTACCACTGGGTGTAGTCTCTTCTACTTGTGAATCCTCGACAGCAGGCATCGGCAGCTCTTCGTCCACTTCATCGTGCAGCTCCATGACATTTTTGTCCAGCTCCACAGCCAGAACTGGCGCTGGCAGCGACATATTCAGTTTACGTTTCGGAGGCGTTACCACAGGCGCGAGGAATGTGGACATGTCGTCTATAGACTGCTCACGTTCTCCTTGTTTCGGCTTGGCGCCTATGGAGCTGTCCAGCAAGCTGGCAGTTTGCGGAAAATCCTTTCCACTAGCCAGCATGGCTAAGCACAGTGGATCATCTATACCCAAAGCGGAGCAAAACTCATTCGACTGTGGATTCAGCAATGGATTTGCCTGCTCAATGTGCTGCTGCTTGTAATTGGGCTCCTCCTGCGGATCGAAGGGCTGCACAGTACGGCAAAAGTTCTCTGGCACCTTAAGGTCCTCGAACTTGGCGCGTATGTGCTCCAGCTCGTCGTCTGTGGGCGTAAAATTGCAACGCTCTTCAATGATACCCGCCTTCTTGCCGGGCAAATAGTAATTATTATCTTTGACAGAAATCAAATGATTCGTCGTGCGCAATATCGAAAGCCATTCGGCATCATATTCCAGCTTTAAATTGCCTTCGCCGTTCTCGCTAGTGGGTATGTCGAGTACTTGTAGGAAGCGTCGCCTCGGCAGACATTTATCTAGGGCCAAGAATTTGGTAACAGGCACTGGAGCTGCTGGTACATTCTCCTGCACTGGCCTGCTGCCCTCGCTGCCTTCACTTTCATCCTCACTTTCGCTACTGCTGCTGCTGCTACTTGCATCATCGGGATTCCTCGATTTGATATGATTTCGTGTGTGTGGCACCAGCGCAGCGAATTTACAATGCAAATGAGCAGCAAACCAATATGTGGGCTGCACAGCCTTTAGCAGCTCCTCGAGTGGACGACTGCCCAGCTGCCCGCTTTCGATGTCTTCCGTAAAATGCGGCTTAAACCGTAGCAGCTGTGCCTTGTTCCCATATTCCTGTATGCCCCGGGGCCAGTCGTGCGACATGAAGATGTCTACCTTGCCAGACAGCTGCTTCAGGCGAAACACTTCCAGCTGGCGCACATGGTAGACGCTGCGACAGGTTTTGTCTGTGTATGGCGGGAATTCGTGGTGGCCGCGCAAAAAATCATGACCCTTGTATATGCCGCTTATGCCCGCAATACGAATACCATTTACTGTGACAACACCTGCATATCCAAGGTAATATATATTAGGGGCCACCCAACCACCATAGGGTAACTCCTGCAAATAGTTGGATGCTTCGTGATTGCCGCCAATGAATATTGTCAGAATGGGTGCTATGAGTTCACCACTATAGTATCTGTAAGGAAGTTGATTAAATAAGTCTTGCAGACGTTAGAGGCTTAGTTAAATACTTGTAAAAGGTGCACATGTCCAAATACTTCCTTGGCACAGCCATTGTTTGCAAGTCCGTAACATTTCGCGTAGATTGAAAGTCGCCGCAGCACAGAAGCAAGTCGATTTTAATGTTCTGTTCCTTTTCTATGCCTTCAATCGTTTCATATATGCGCTCCAGTTCGCCATGGGCACAGCCTTCAATAGCAATTTTCATCTCGGTATGTTTTCGGTTTACGTTTATAAAATATAAACAAATGCGGCATATATGCATTCAACGTTCACACGCGAATGGCAAAACCCATAAGAATATTTATCGCTTAGCTTCCACAATTTTTATGACGTGACATAGATTCTGTCATTGCACAACACTAAAATTGGAGGCTTTGTTTAAAATCACAAATCAACTGCAGACCCAATGGAAATTATGAAAAAAAAAAGAAAACCAGTTAAATTCAAACGTTAAAAATGCTTTTATTTTTCAAAAATATCGCTCCGTCTATTACGTTATATAAGTGTGTGTGTATGTATGTAAAGACAATGTAAGTGAAATGCTCTACATTGAATTCTCATTCTCTGACGACTTTGCGCTGGAGTGTCTATGATCCATGCTTAGCTGGGCGCAATCTCATTCTATGAGACGATTTCTAAATAGTTTTTCTTTCCAGTTACATACAATGATATACAATAGACTTTCAACTTAAGTTACTATAATTTAGTTGGCATGGAATTGCCAAAAATAGAAATTTAAAATATAAATCTACAATAAATATAAAGCGATCACCCTACCCATCCATCGCTCAACAGATCGATGCATGCAACACGTGTAAATGTGTTATTGTAACATATGTAAAATATGTTCGAGAATCTAGAGGTTGCCTCAACAGCCATCATATCAAGTGCCAGCCACTATTTAGTTATTTCGTTTTTTTTTTTTTTGCTTTTTGCTTTTTTTGTTTTCGGTATGGAAAGAATATGAGAAACAATGAAGTCAGAGGAAAAGCGCACTAATAAATCGGTGTCCCACACTCAATTAAGAGCCAAACTTGAACGATGTCGGCACGGTGGTCTGGGGGAAGGCAAAGCCGCCCTGCTTTTCAATTAGTTTCGATTCTTTGGCCGCCTTGCGCTGGTCGGCGGTCACGACAACATCCTGCAGCGCTTTGGCCTGTTCGGGTGTTAGGTTCGATGTTAGCAGCGAGTACCATGGCTGGTCTTGGGCAGAAAGTGCTGAAATTACGAACGAGAAATTAATAATCATTTAATTTTATAAAGCCATATTTTGATTTACCAGTTATAACTTCCTTGAACGTCCAATATTCGTCAATAGCGGTCTCGTTTTCTTCATCATCAATTGGCGTGGTGAATGTTTCGAGTCCAGTTTCATTCAGATCGCCAACCGACTCTTCAGCTTCATCATCCGAATCCTCAACATCCTTGATTTCGGCTTTCACCTCAAAGCCAGCTACAGCGCCTTTCGTTTTGGAGAAATCGGCCAACTTGTCCAAGTAATTGGGTGCCATCTCATCCATTTCATCCTCATCGCTTGACAGAGCCTCTGCAGACAAAATTTGATATGTTAGATTGAATTAAAACTGAATTGCATTCTCTATTTTTGTCTTACCCTCGCAATCATCACCATCCTCCTCCTCTTGTTCCTCTTCCTCCTCCTGAGCACGAGACTCATAGGCTCGCTTGAGGCCGTCAAATAGCAATATCAGCGATGGTACAATCTTAACCGCCACCTCGCTCAACACTTGAGGCTTGGCATCGCCTAGAGAGATGAGTGTGCACAGACCCAAGACACACAGCTTGCGATCATGGATTCTAAAACAATATTTTAGTTAGCCTACAATTGTAATTCGGTAAAGTAGTTGACTTACCCAAGGAAACAGTCTGCATCGTGCAGCCATTGCTTGATGAAATGCGAGCTGATTGGTTCGTTGTTTGGTTGCGACATTTTGTCCAGAATGGAGAGGAGCAACTGTGGGTTGTAGTATAGGGCTGCAATGACCACCTGTAGGCACATGGTGCGCAGCTCAGACGACTGCACCTCGCGTGTCAAGCGAGACAGAGCCAACTCCACAAACATGTGTATCACCGAATCGATTTGCCCCTTGCACTGCAATATAATGACCTCCATCAATTTAGCAGCATGACATTCGGGATCCTCGCCAGGCTTGCTAGTTAGCATCTAAATAAAAAACAATAAACGTAATATAAAACATGGGGCTAGTCTAGCAATGTATTTTAATCAGCTTACAGTTTTGCACATGTCCAGTATAGCCAGGAGACGGTTCGGATTGGAAAGGAACGCCGGCGTATCGACAGTTACATAGTTATGCAGCGCCGGCATAATGTCAATGAAATAATCAACGCCATCTTTCTTGAATACTTGATAGATGAGCTCTAGCATTTGCCACATTTCGGGCGAAATGGATTTCGATGTCAAATCGTACACAAGTGAGAACGTTTCCTCATAGAAATCTGTGAATAACACAAAATAGAATCTCGAAATCTTTGACACTTGGCTTTAGATTAACTAACCGGTAATGTTCTGCTGGAATATGTGACCCACAACGTTAATAACAATCGGATGCAAGTTAAGCAAGACATCTGGATGTTCCTCCATAACGCTAAGCAGAGTTTCTATTGTATTCAACAGACCCATGGCCGTAATGGCCTTCTCATCGGACCCCTCCTCAGATTCTAGCACTTGGCTAAATGTTGTTGCTAAATGTTGACAAATTTCTGTTGCAACTGGCAGCAGTTGCTCCGTGAATGTGCAGACAATCTTCTGCATGACATTTGTCAAGTCTTCGTTTTCAGTTTCGCGTATGATGGTCAACAGCTCCTTGGTAATCTCTTTGATTTGTGACTCCACAAATTTAGGGGCTTCGTCTTGAGATGATAGGAACATTTGCAAGCCAATGGCAGCTTCCACCTTCACGGGGAGCTCTTTATCCGTCAGCAAGGCGTTGGTGGTCAAGCGCATAGTCTCAGCCAGCACCTGTGGATTCTTGATTTGAACATCGCAGAAGTAGTGCAAAACCCAACAGGCACGAGCACGCATATGACCGGCTGGATTCTGAAATTCCGGAAACACATAGGTGGTCAGCATGGACTCGACTTGATCACGATACAGCGTCTTCTTCAACAAAACATCCGCCAATGTGCCAATCATGTGGAGAGCACCATCCTTTTGCTTGTTGTCCGCATTGGGTGAGGTAATTATTTGCATTATTGTGCTCATCGCTTTAGGCAGAATGCCTTTGCGTTTCTTGCAGACGGAATGCAGCAGCGACTGAGCAGCTGGTACAGGCGTGGCATAGTCCTCAAAGATATCTGTGATTATGATAAGAATTAAATATATATTTATATATAAATAATATATTTAAAAAAATACAATAAAAGTTTTGCTTACCAAATTTGAGGCGAATGTACTCATAGGGATCGCTTTCCCATAGCTCCTGATCGGAGTCAGTAAATGACATAATAGGAAATATGACATCCTGAATAACAGCCACCATGTGCGGTTTGATCAGCTTCCAGGTATAAGCGTGGCTCACACTAACAAGAAATATGCATTAATTATTGTCTATCATTATTATTATCATCAAACTTGACAAACTTACGCAATTTTCAGATAGTTCAAAACATCCGTGAGCACACGCGGCGAAACATAAACACGATTGCGATATTGATCCAGGATTTTGAGCAGAACTTCTAAAACACCTGAGCTAAAGGTGGGCAGATACCATTCAGCGAATTTCTGATACTTTTCACTCACGACATTGCTGGGGCTGCCATAGCTGTAAATTAAATAATCAGCATTAAATTTTAGTCTTATGAGAGTTTTTCAGCACTTACCGCTCAAACATGCGCACCATGATGTGCAGCGCCCATTTCTTGGTTTTCCAGTAGGGGTATTCAGCACGTTCGTCATCTTCCAAATGCGAACAGTCGGGAACAGCGCGATCGGCAATCTGGCGACAGATTTCCATCCACTGCGAAAAGATCTCTTTAGTGATGAGATCAAGCGGTAGACTGTACTGCGTTAATGCATAATAAATCTTGAGTATTTGTTTTTGCAACAGCACCGATTGCTCCGACTGTTCGTTGAGCAACGTCATCATGAGCTGATAAATCATTGGCAACAGCAAATTCATTGCTTCATTGAGCGGCGTGCGCTCTTCGAAGCGCTTGTATTCGTAGGTCTTGACCAACTGATACATGGTGACCAGAGCGCCATTCCACCCATTTACATCTGGATTCTGCAAGTATATGCTAATATTGTCCACCACTTGGGGCCAACGGCCGGGGAAATCGCTCTTAATGATATGGTTCACACAGACAGCCAGTTGAACTCTGTAGGGGACAGGCACATCACAATCATTATATTAGATTTATCAACTTATGTCATTGCATCTTACCTAATCAGGTCTGGAGCATGCACAATAGCATCCACAATGGCGTTGCGTATCATGGCGCGATCCTGTTCGTGAATGGAGAATGGAATGGGCTCTCCAGGCTTTGTCTCGTGATCCGACCAGCTGCTGTTGATCAGATTCTTGAGATAGACAGCGCCTGCCTGCCGCACCGGCTGTTCCAGAGTGGTCTGCATGACGATTTGCAGAATGGCCGGCACAAAACCAATGATTTTGTGTATCTGGGCGATAGAACATGGGCGAACATGTGTAAATAGGTTTTCCGTCTGACGATTTGTTTATACAGCTGCCGCATAACATATACGGTGTACGGCGTATATGAGTAATATAATTTAGTGGCACACACAATGGATACAATTTCGCATGCCAATCCAAAGATTGGAAAACGTGTATTGATAAAACAATACCAATATGTACATGTAGCACCAGCCACGAAGCTTCTCCTTCCAATTCGTAACACTTAAAATTCTATCCACATTTTCTACACACACACACACACATATATATATATATATATATATATATATATATATATATATATATATATATATATATATATATATATATATATATATATATATATATATATATATATATATATATATATATATATATATATATATATATTTAAAATGGCATGCGTTTCCCCATTAAAGAAGCTATGAACAGTGTAGTGGTAATTTGCAATATATGCTGATAAAGTTAATTAACCGATTGAATAAGGAGGGGCATGGAAATCGTTAGAAGCTGACTCAGCCACAAAATAAGATACTCTTGAACGCACAGTGGTACAGAGTGCTAAGCTAATTGAATGAAATTCATATGCTGTCTAATAATTTAATTACTGTCAATTAAATACAAATCTTGGAAGAATTATAACATTCCTGATGTTAATTAAGTTCTCTTAGAATTCTGGACGTTATATTAACTAATTTTTGATTAAATTAAGATTTAAGATTAAATTAAATATTAAAATTTCTCAATTAGTTCTTTGCTAATTTTAATTTTGAGATATTTAAGATAATAAATAAAAAATATGCAAAGATTAATAGAAACATAAACTTGTTGCCTTTACATGAATTCAAGGACACGGTGCAGCACACACACTCACACACCTACCGATTCTTTCTATGCATTTGTAAACGCACCACCCGCTGTACTTGTTGCCGCATGGCCAATGGGCTCGCTGGGCAAACAACATATAGTTGCTACCTTCTGCTGTTTTTGGCTAATATCAATTTACTATTGACACTAGCACGCCCGCACGGCTACACACACATGCCAATGCATGCGCTCATACATACACACACATTCACACAACAGATAGGCAGAAAGAGAGAGGGAGGTTAAAAGCGAACAATTAAAAAAGCACATGGTTTTCTTCATGCATTGGCGATGGCGCCAGTTGGGGGGGCCACAAGATAGAAGGTCGTGTCAAAGCACTTTGACATTTATTTAGCTAGTCACTTACTTGTGCTAATTGATCCTCGGCCGCCTTCCGTTGCTCCGGATTTGGATCAATGGTTGCGCGCAACAGTTCCGTCAATTTTTGTGCCTCCATTTTCGTGTATGTGGTTTGTCCTATTCGCCGGTTTTGCTGTGATTGCTGCACAAACAAAGAAGCGCCCACTAAGCACCCACAATTCGCTAAAGTTTAGCTAAATTATCGATATAAATGTTGCAGTGGCAAGGCCAATTGCAAAAATATACGCTAATATGGAAAACGTGGAAAAAGGCTGTCGCAGCCACACACACACCGCCGAAATTTGCGAGTCCGAACGAAGCGTGTGATATGTATTATCGTTTTTGACACTAATCGTTTCGATTTTTTTTGACAGTGCTGGAAAACGTATTGCCAGCCAATGCAACGCTGACTATAGGTATTGTTAATGTGTGTGTGAGTGACAAAGAGCAAAGTTTTTCTAAATGACACATCGTCGCTGGAGGAGGTGTGGTTGAAAATTTATAAAGTTTGGTGTTTATCAGCAAGACAACCCAATTGTAAGTGGTGTAAAACTTCAGTTAAAAGTGTAATTTAGACCGTTAAATAGAAATACCAACCAAATCCTCAGTCAACATGGCAGGCAGGCTACCGGCATGCGTAATCGATGTGGGCACCGGGTAAGTTTCGTGTGTGCTAGTTGAAATTGGTGTCGTCTATGACGGCAACCCGAATGTGCCACTAATGATACATTGTTTACATCGGCAGCTACTCCAAACTGGGTTATGCTGGCAACAAGGAGCCACAATTCATAATACCCTCGGCAATCGCTATTAAGGAGTCAGCGGGCGTTGGCGACACCAACAAGCGACGCGTCACAAAAGGCATCGAGGATCTCGACTTTTTTATTGGCGACGAGGCATTCGATGCCACGGGCTACTCCATTAAAGTGAGTAAGCAGCAGGCTTTATGTGCACGCATTTGTTACGATATATCAGCTCGTGAATAACTACGTGATAGGAGAACAGCTGATAAAAAAAAAGTTTATCAAAAGTGTTAAAACGTTAAGTGTGGTGTTTGTGGTCTTTTGCTTTGCAGTATCCTGTCCGTCACGGCCTGGTAGAGGACTGGGATCTTATGGAGCGCTTCTTGGAACAGTGCGTGTTTAAGTATTTGCGCGCCGAGCCTGAAGATCATTATTTTCTGTTAACCGAACCGCCACTAAATACGCCAGAGAATCGAGAATATACGGCGGAAATAATGTTTGAAACGTTTAATGTTCCTGGTCTTTACATTGCGGTTCAAGCCGTGCTCGCCCTGGCCGCCAGTTGGGCATCCCGGTCAGCGGAGGAGCGGACCCTAACCGGCATTGTGGTAGACAGCGGTGATGGTGTGACACACGTTATTCCCGTCGTAAGTATTTGACAATATTTACCAAGCAAATCTTATCTCTGTTTTCTACTCTCCCCCAAATTCTTCGATAGGCGGAAGGTTATGTGATTGGTTCATGCATCAAGCATATACCGATTGCCGGTCGCAACATTACGTCGTTCATTCAGAGTTTACTGCGTGAACGGGAGGTGGGCATACCGCCAGAACAGAGCCTCGAGACTGCCAAAGCGATTAAAGAGAAACACTGCTACATATGTCCAGATATTGCCAAAGAGTTTGCCAAGTACGATACGGAGCCGAACAAATGGATACGCAATTATACGGGTCTCAACACTGTCACAAAACAACCGTTCGGCGTGGATGTAGGGTATGAGCGTTTCCTCGGGCCGGAAATCTTCTTTCATCCTGAATTTTCGAATCCGGATTTTACCATACCGCTTTCGGAGATTGTAGACAATGTTATACAGAACTGTCCAATTGATGTACGACGGCCTCTCTATAACAATATTGTACTGAGCGGTGGCTCAACTATGTTCAAGGACTTCGGTAGGCGATTGCAACGAGACATTAAGCGATCGGTGGACACGCGTTTGCGAATTAGTGAGAACTTGTCTGAGGGACGCATCAAGGTATATACATGCTGATGACTTTTATTATTACTCAGCAATGAGTCATCTCTGTTTATATTTCTATTTCAGCCAAAACCAATCGATGTTTCGGTGATTACGCATCATATGCAGCGTTATGCCGTGTGGTTTGGAGGCAGTATGCTAGCTTCAACAGTAAGCTTTGATTATAAAAATATACGGGATTTTAACTTAATAAAATATTTGACTTTG
>JAWNOX010000203.1:13077500-13112500 GCA_035045555.1 Drosophila fulvimacula | reverse complement strand
ACAGAGAGAGAGAGAGAGAGAGAGAGAGTGTGTGTGTGAGGGGCTGGGGCTAAACTTCCCCGCAGCTGTTGTCGCTGCCAGTTAAAATTTACCCAGACAACGTCTCAAATCTTGTGCTTGACTTTCAGCCTGTCAGTTGTTAACCTGGCTAAGAGACAGACTGCGCCATCCCTCTCCCTCTGGCCCGTCCCTCCATCTCGCTTACTCCTGGGTACGTTTTCTTTTCTTGCTCCAGTGAATTTAGCTGCGACTTGGACTTGGGCTTTGCTTTTCACCTGTCCATCGTGTGGAAATCATGTGAAAACATGTGGCAGTCAGCCAGTCAGCCAGTCAGCTAGTCAGCTAGCCAGTCAGGCATTCATTTAGCCAAGTTTTCAGCTACAACAACAATGGGAGCAACAAATTAAAGTAATTTCCTACCGCAACGTTTTCAACTTCTGCTCTTGTTTTTTTTTTCTCTTTAGCATTTCTTCAAACGTTTCAGTTTTTTATTTAATTTTCTTTTTATTTTTTTATGTCTTGCGTTAATTGCGACGTTTCATATGCCAAGTGCAGTGTACCAAATTATCTGGCCAAAACTACAGCTGTAGTTGGCTAAATGTGTCTATAGCCGAGACTTCAGCTGTGACTGCATATGGGACATATTTATATAAATGAGATATATATATACAGATTTTTTAATATATTATATATAAGTTGTATATCTATAGCTCAATATGTATCTTTATCTTTATTTGTACTTATGGACCTATCTGTCTTTATATCTTTAATTGTATCTGTAGCTGGGTCTGGCTATATCAGTATAGTTATATGTATCTGCATCTACATATATCTATGTTCTGAATGAGTATATGTATCTATAGCTCTATACATTACTATGTCTGTAGAATTTATAGGTAGCGCTACCTATCCTACCTACCTTATCTATAATAATATATATATATATATATGTATATATATATATATATATGATATATTTATAGTTATGCTACTATTTAATTATTTCAAGGTCCAGAGCTCTAGTTCACTTCTTTGTATGTACCTTCTATCTGTGGCAACTTGTTTACCTTTATGATATAAACTATCACTACCT
The DNA here is from genome assembly GCA_035045555.1 of Drosophila fulvimacula. NCBI lineage: Eukaryota > Metazoa > Arthropoda > Insecta > Diptera > Drosophilidae > Drosophila > Drosophila fulvimacula. The sequence goes on along the minus strand of JAWNOX010000203.1, from coordinate 13,111,407 downwards.
AAAGCTCTACCTGTTAATGTATCTGTATATATAGTTCGAGCTACATATCTGTACCTATACTTATATCGAGATATTCAGTACATATCTGTATCTTTTATATGGCAGCTATAACTGTATCTGAGTCTGACTGTATCTGGATTCAATGCCAACAGCTGTGAATTCCGCTTTTACCGCTCTTCTTTGTTTGTTTTTATTTTGGTGTCTCTTTTATTTATTTTTTTTAGCAATTGTTTTAATTAGCCTCGCCGCGAATGGATTTGACACGCAAAACGCGACAGCTTTTTGTTTGTGGCACTGTTGGCGTCATCTTTGGCTCCACTCGGAAGCCATTTGGTGCAGCTGCTTTGCTTTTGGAGCAAATGGTGTCAGTCGCACAGCCAATAAAGCTACGCAGTCTGTGTGTGTGTGTGTGTGTGTGTGTGTGTGTGTATGTGAGTGTGAGGCGCAAGCGTATCTCATAGATACATTTGCTCATAAGCATCAATAATGCGCTCTAATGGAAATTGTTGACTGTTTGTCAACATTATTTTTGTAGCTGTTATGCGTCAGCCTCTTGACCGGCCAACAGAGGCGTGGCGCGAGAGGGGCTGAGGGAGGCGGGAGGCGTGGCTTGACTGACATTTATCGCTGGTTGCAACAGTCGAGAGACGCCGACACCAGCAGCCTCAGCAGCGTTCAACGTTTTGGAAAATTTAGCACAAGGTTGCAGCAGGCAGCAAAATGAGCAATTGTGGCAACAACAACAACAACAACAACAACAACTTCAAAGGCAACAAAGCTGCAATAGCAATAGCTAAAATTGTTGCTGTTGTTGCATTCAAATTGCTGTTGCTGTTGCTGCTGCTGCTGCTGCCATTGCCCAAAATTGTAAATAAATAAATACTTAATTATGTTGTTCGCTTTTTTTGGCTGGCCAAAGAACAGGCTTAAAGCACATTGCGCATACGCCGCATTGGCCAATCGACCTCTGTGAGAATCAATCTGTGGCAGCAGCAACTGCTTAAGCTTGTCCATTTGTGCAGCAAAGCAATATTTAATAGACTGCCAACTCGCCTATAGATAGTCTATAGATAGTGCAGATAATAAATATATTGCAAATATCACGCATCCGACAGGTGTGTTAAATACAAATTGAAACTGTCAGCAGCTCAAAATTAGCTCAGCTCACGTTGATGACTAATACGAAGTGAGCGAACAGCAGCTGGATATAAATATGTTATATAGATTGCTGCGGATCGCGCAGATCTGTCCAGATACTGTCAGCATATCAATGCAAAAGCACTTTGCAGCCGCTGACTAAGCAAATTGTTAATTAGCTGCATATCAGATCGCTGTCGCCCGATAAGTGCATGAAATTTATGCAAAAATTAATAAACCGAGCTGTAGAGCAGGTGAAAATAGGCTGTCAGGTGAGTTAGATATGCGCAGATTTTCATAAATTTGTCTTACTACATCAAGATATGAAAATGAAGAGTTGAAAAGTGTTTCAACTATGCAGTTAGATGTGATCAGTTTATTATGGAAAAAGGAGAAGATCTAGGCACTTACTGACTCACTTTAGTAGCCTGAATTATCATGCATATGAAATACTTTTTGATTGCCATCCAAGTCTAACTTTATTTTCCCATATTTGTCTTTCAATATCATCTCATACGAATATATCCAGAAATTCTTATACTCAACTATTTCTCTACTTAACTATCTCAGCATCAGGCTTGTCAGTTGCACAAATTTCATAGGAATCTCGCCCTAATGCAACACATTGACTGGCATTGCCCGACTGCTTGTGCTTCCTTGACTCGTCTAAGACAAGTCTAAGCAGGCAGCTTTAAGTTGGCCCAGCGGCAATCTTTGCAGCTCAATTTCTTGCCCCGCCCTCGCACACACACTCGTGTCTCACTTGTGTCGGATAAGTTCTCTCGCTCAGGAACTCAATCAGCACTTTTGCAGTTATGAAACAAGGCGACGGCGGCGGCGGCGGCGGCAGTTGCTGTTGCACATAAGTAGACGGCGAAGTTACAGCCACCCACGGACTGCCACATAAGTGTGTATAAGAGCGGGTGTGCGTTGCAAGCTGCAAAAAAAAAACACACACAAACAAAAAAAATGAAACGAAACGAAGCTAAAGCTGAAGCCAACGACCGCAAACTTGCAGCAGCAGCAGAAGCAGAAGCAGCAGCATCGCGCTCCAAAAATGCAGCAGCCAAACAAACCACTCGACTGGCTATATGCCACATGCCACATGCCCCATCCAAGAGTCTCGTCTGTTGCTACGAACCGGAAGTAAAACACAAATACAAAGGTTGGCTTGGATGGTTCTGCTGCTGCTGCTGCTGCTGCTGCTGGCATTGCTGCTGCTGCTGCATCTGCATCTGCGGCGCTCGCACCAACAGGCCAACAGCAACCGAGTGCAAGTCGATTTGCAAGCTGCGTCTCAGTCTCGGGCTGCTCGGTAGGTGGCAGGTTCTTGGGGCTGCCGACAGATGTTGCTTGTCGTCATTGTTGCAATCAAAATGGCGTTTACAAACCTCGCTCGCAGCGTGCAGCATGCAGTGAGCAGCAAGCAGCAAGCAGCGAGCAGAGCTCAACACATTTTCAATAAGTTGTCGCTGGGTTTCGTTGTCGCACTACAAATTGGCCTGGCCCCAAAAATAAACGCAGCAACGGCGCGTCGCAGTCGGCGTCGCAGTCGCTGCGAGAACATTTCCAGCCAAGAACAGAGACACACACACACGCAAATGCATATGTGTGCATACGTACTGTGTGTATGAATTTGCTGTGTGCGTTCGTTGCTGAACGCCTGTTCGAATTTTAAGCTATTTTTATTGAAATTGAGCGATATTCTCAGTGCCCCAAAACGCGACACACAAAGCCGCAGAGAGCGAGCAGATAGCAGCGAGAAGAGAGCTTGAGCGACGCATCAAATGAGAGAGAAAGTGTCAGAGAGAGGAGCAGTGCGTTCGTGCCCCTCTCTGTCTCTCTGTCTCTCTTTCTCTCTCTCTCTCCCTCAGTTTCTGTTGGTCTGTGTGTCCCTTGTAAAACTGTGTTAAGTGCATGCCGTGGACTGGGCAGCGGCTTAGCTCCATTGGGGGTTGCAATTGCTGCACAGGCACAGCCAACAATGATGGCTTCATTGTCACTGCTCTGGCTTGATGCTAACTTCTTCTTCTGTCGCTTTATGCTCCTCATTCTAGCGACCACCCACTCAAGAGCCAGTGACAAATATGAGAGCGCAGTTAGAGCGAAGCTCAACTACTCTTCACATGTATGAGATAAATGTAGAGAATGAATTAAAAATTAAAGAATTTTTTAAAGAGTATTAAAATATTATTAATTACATAAATGTTTTTATTTTTTAAATATTTATCATCATCTAATACAAATTTTAAAAATATTTATAATATATTAATTATTAAAATATATATATATATATAACAATAAATAATTATATTATTTATTTTCATATTAACAATAAAAGAATAATAATTAAATAATTTTAAAAAAATATTTATTATAAAATAATTATAGTTATATAACAAATATATTAAAATATTTATAATAAAATAATAATATTCACATTAATTATTCCTAAAATATGTTTAATAAAATAATAATTAATATATTAATAATTTGAAAAATATTATTTAAGCAATTTTAATAATAATTATGGAATGTTTAATCTTCAACTCTTTTCATATCCATGCTCATGTGTGTTCAGCCCGTTGAGTGAGCTATCATACCCCACACTCTCAGCAGACTGTAGAGTATAAACAAGCGCATTTTGCGATTCATTCTCGCACAAAGTGCAATCAACACTGCACACTCCCGACTTCCAGTGCTTCCGCCGGCTCCCAGTGCCCCTTTCTCTTGACTGTTCTAGACAAACAGTTACTGCGTTCCGCTCTCCCTCGCTCTCTCCACTCCTCTACGCTTCTGCTTCGGTCTCTCTTTGGTTTTTATATTTTGTCAGTTTTTTTCTTCTTCTTTTTAATATGCAAAAAGCAAACACAAACTGCGCTTATTACGCTTCCACCCAACCCGCGCCACCCGCCTGGCCCTTGTGTGTGCTTCGACGCGGCACCCATTAGATGCGAGCTTTGAGCATGTGAGAGCTGAAGAGCTGGGAGAACGCCCAGAGCGGCGTGAAAGGGCGCAGCGGCGAGTGGCAGCCGGCGCATCGCTTTCAAGCTGCCAAGTGCCTGGCTATGGGCGTGCTTATAGTTATGACTACGACTATGAATATGGCCGGGGCTGTGGCCCGACTCTGGCTCTAGCTCTGGCTCTGGCTCTGTCTCTGGCTATAGCTCTGGGCTCTTGGCTGTTGACTGTTTGCACCGACTGCATCGCCTCATTTCGATTCATTTGCGCTCGTCTCCTCTCCCAGCTCACACATTCGCATGCCTAGTCGTCGCTGCGTCGCCGTCTCGCTCCTGGCTGTCGTTCTGTATGCTTTCCATATCTTCTTTGGCTCCTCAATTTCCAGTTTTATGCCGCTGCTGGCGTCGCTGACGCTGACGCTGCCGTTGTCGCTGCTGCTGCTGTCTGTTCGCTGTCGTTTTTCGCACATTTCGCCCATTGTGTATATTTGGCAAGTTGTGCGCACTCAGCCGCCATCAACGAGTCGGACTCGCTGCCGTTGCCGCTGCCGCTGCCGCTGCCGCTGCCGCTGCCACACTATGCCCTGCGCCCGTATCCGTGGCCGAGTCCGCATCCGAGTCCGAGCAGCTGCTGCGCTGCTGAGTGGAGTGTTCTCTGCCGTTTGCTGTGCGCCTGTTCTGAAACGACTCAAACTGAGAGAGAGATAAAAGCATCTTGTGCTAGGTGATGCTTCTGTGTTGATAAGACTCAGGCCCCGCCACATCTCGGTCTCTGTCTCAGGCGCACGTAGATGTAAGTGTCTCTGTCTCTGTGTCCGTGTCGCTGTCCCTGCCCCTGTCCGTGTGTGAGTGTTTGTGCATATCTCTGACTTTTGCGTGAAAATTGAGCACAATTTCTAGATGCACACGAAACTCTTGTTGCCCGACTACAAGTATATTGAAGCACTCGCACACACGCAGGCAGGTTAAGTTGTTCTTGTTTGATTTGAGTGAGTTATGAAGTTGGAATCGAGTTGCGTAGGCGTCTCATCAGCCTGGGCTCCAGTTGTCAGTTGCGCTGCTCTTTAAGCGGCGATTTATTGTTGTACTTAGCTCGAGCAGAGCCACAGAGAAAGAGAGAGAGAGAGAGAGAGGGATGGAGAGTGGGAATGGACGAGCGAGGGAGGGAGAGAGGTGACATTGTGATACGGCATCTGAGCAGAGGTTTCTATTATTGGGGCGTGTAAAAATGCATTTACCGTTAGCCCTAGCCAGGGCCATAAACAAACCGAAAAGCGATAGACGGCAAGCTTTGAAATGATGCCACACATATATAGGCCCATCTAGCTGTAAAATGCAACTGCCACACACGAAACCTAAGAGAAACACAAAATCTATGAAGCGAGAGCAACAGAGACAAATGAGTCGATACAGTTCCAATTTGTAATGGTTGATGAGGTTGAATACGAATGAGAATGATGATGAAGATGATGGAAATGATGAGAATAATGATGATGAGAGGCAGAATAATCAGAGGCAGAGGCAGAATAATGAGAATGATGATCAAGATGCTGGACGAATATAATAATAATTAGAATGATAATAAGGATGATGAGGCTCAATAAGGATAATAGAGAAATTGATCTGCCTAATGAAAATGATCATTAGATGATGATGAAAATACATATGACAATGTGGGCTGAGATTATCAACTTAAATATATGGGATACATGCATACATATGATACATATCTGATATATTTGATATACGTCAAATATAACTATAAAATATATAATATCCATTATTATTGCATAATTTATATGACGATTACCTACTCAATTCGTAAATTATTGATTGATTGATGAACTATTCATTTGTCAATACCTACATCGAACATATATCTCTAAATGCCCATGTAAGCTCCACGACATATAATGCCAAATGGAAACTCCACTTAGCTGGGCTAATCAATACCTGATTCGTGGTCATAAAGTTCTCTCAGTTCATGACTCGCCTGTCCTTCCGACATGTGGCACTTAATTGGGCAATTTGCATGCATTGCATACAGATTTTAAATGCACCGACACTTTCACTTGGACATGTAGTTGCCTAGTTGCAAGCTGCTGCTTGCAACTTGCCACTTGCCACTTGCCACTGATGCTGCATGCGGCAGTCATATTTGCTCTAGTCATAAATTATGCCTAATTATGCGGCATCTTGGCCAAGATAGAGCTTGGCCCAAGCTCCATGCATTTTGACCAGTTCGAGGCCTACGTCAGTGGCTGCTGCAGTTGCTGTTGCTGCTGTTGCTGTTGCCGTTGCCGTTGCAGCTAGGTGGGCGCTGGGGGCCAGGCAAGGGTGAGCATTACGAAATTTTTGCAACTAAATTTTGTGCCTACTTTCATTTTTGTTGTTGTTTGCTCTTTGTTGCTGTGGCTGCTGTTTATAATTGTTGCCTAGGCTCGGCTGCATTTAATGGCCGCATCTCAGAAATTAGCCGCAACTTTCAAAAGAAAGTTGATTTTTTTGGCCACCAACTAGCTGCTGTTGCTGTTGGTGTTGCTATTGTCGTTGTTGTTGTTGTCGTTGTTGTTGTTTTTGTTCCTATTGTTGGGCACTTCAAGGTCATTTTGTCAGTTCAAACAATAGTTAAATTCTACTTTTGTCGTCTGGCATTCCATTATTATATATTTTTTTCTGTGTTCAACTTAATTAAAAGGCAAACAAAAACAAAAACACACAAAAAAAAAACGAAACTGATAAAAATATCGTTTTTTATCAGCACAACAGAAAAAAAAAACATATACAAATTAATACAAAAGCAAAAACCAAACGTTGTCGAGACATTAACCACGATAATTATACAAAACAATGCTCGAAGCTCCAAAGTTAGCTGCGCATACAACAGAAATTGATAAGCATTTAGAATAGATACGCGAATATATGACTAGCTAGTGATTGCTGGCACACAGAAAAAGAGAGAGAGAGAGAGAGAGAGAGAGAGAGAATCACACTCACACCTACTCCATTTTAAATACATTTGCCATTTGAGCATATACTTCTTACATAAAGATATATATATATATATTTTTTTTAATATATGTATATATATATATATATATATAATTTTTTTTCAATTTTCGCCTCTTATCAGATTTAACGCAGATAAACAAAAACATTTAAGGCGAATTGATAACCTTTTGAATAATAATGTGAACGATCTTTATGTTGGCACAGTGTCAGCCCGTAAAGGCTTATCAATTTCATTTTTATCTGTTTATAAATGTTCGCAATCATTTGGCTAATTATAATTCATTTTATGATCGCGCATATTTGCATTCGTTTTATGGCCAGCCATAAAAGCGAGCCAGATCCTATAAGCCCTTAAAGAACTTTCAGTGCAAGTGCGAAGACGGCCTAAGAATATGCACAGAATATGTACGGTTTATAAATATGCAGTGGGGATGCGAATAAACCTTTGTAATATCCAGGGGTAGGGTGCATGGTCTAATGAATATTGCCTGAAATTATGAATACCCCTATTGGTATGAAGCGATTACACCTGCAGCTTAACTAACTGTATAATTTGGTTGTATATTTGGGGTATTATAAATCCTTTAACACCTACACGAAAAATTCTTGATATATTTATGCTTAGGGTGACCATACTCTCTTTAGATTAAATCATATTTAAGTATTACTTATATTAACTCTTATGACGCCTATTTAACTATCTTCACATTTCAGTCTTCTCCAGATCCCATTAGCTTACGACAAATGTCAACTACTATTAGAGTGACCATATTATCTGAAATCCCTTTACAAGCCAACACATTTGCAGCCTGACGTCACTCTTAAAAGAGGTTTAGCTTTAATTTGCTGAACAGTTGAGCCACATGAAACCACCTCTTGGCCCTCTTGCAGCTGCAACCGAGACAGAGCTTCTGTCACCAGCAGCAGCAGCAGCAGCCGCAGCTCAGTGAATGCCCCTGGGCAGGGCAACTCCAACTCAGAATCTGAAAATGACTGAAAATGTTCTGGCTATGTCGCCGTGCCTCATCATCGGCGACGTGTGTGGTCAGCGCACAGCGGCTCAGGCCAGAACCAGAGTTAAGAGACAGACGACAACTGCGGCGCCGTGGCTGGAATGTTGTTAGTTATAAAATGGCCACAAAAAAAAAAAAAAAAAAAAACAAACTAAAAATAAAGAAGACAGAAAATCATAACTCGAGCGTGGGTCGTGCGTCTTTCCTGGACCCGAATGTCGCAGCTGAACCTGATATCGACGACGACGACGACGACGACGATGACGATGATGAAAGGTTGCTCCGGAGTGTGAATTAAAACGTTGATGTTCCCCGTTTTACATGCGTAGCAATGGTAGCTATAGCTCGACATCAAAATCAAAAACTTGTTGTTTTATGAGCATAGAAATTCTGTATTTTTCAAGCTCACATATATAGCTCTCAAATGCCGCTTCTTCTTCCACATGCACTCGCCCACAAAGCGAAACTTGTTTTGTTTTTTATTTTGTATTTCTCGTCTCTGTTTGCCGTTCTTGTTATTATTATTAGTTTTCTATTTCTATGGTCGCGTTGGTGGCTAGCTTTGAATAATGATGATAAGCAACGATCTAACCAGCCAGCTAGCCAGCCAGCTAGCCAGCCAGCTAGCCAGCCAGCTAGCCAGCCAGCCAGCCAGCCAGCCAGCCAGCCAGCCAACCAACCAACCAGCCAACCAGCCAACCAACCAACCATCCATCTAGCCATCCGGTCTGAGCCAATCCAAACGAGTACAAACATGTAGATACCAAAGTATCTTTGTATCTATAAATGTGCACACATCTATCTAGCTGTCGTTCTCTTTTTGATTATTGACTTATTGTGCTCGAATCGTCGCCAGGTAAACAGAAACATCGTCACGGTCAGCAAAAGATACGTTTGAAGTCGATTCAAGTTTATGCAGATACAGACAAAGTATCTCCAAGCTGAACATAATTTGTTTGCCTAGTAAAAGATACTTTTAAGTATCTTGAGCTTTAAGCCATATGCTATTCAGCTATTGATACTCTCCAAGTATCCCAAGCCTATGTCGGGAAGTATCTAAATATCATAAAACAATCTGGAACTATCTTATCAGTAAAAGATGCATTCGATCAGCTAAATATACTTGCAAAGAACCTCTAGATACTCCCAATGCACTTAGTTCCATTTGCATCAGTTCAAGACACTCGCCTTTAAACACATATTCGGTCAACGGAAGACACTCTCGAAGTATCCCAAGCCTATGCAGATACAGTTGAAGCGCACGTCTGTCCGTTTTGATGTTGTTGTCATCAATTTAACAGCAACAACAGCAACAACAGCAACAGCAGCAACAACAAAGGCAACAAGATCAAGCAACCCAGACATTCTTTGAGATTCTTTTTTCGTTCTCATAATTTGTTTGTCTCGATTCCCACTCTCAGTCCCGTTCCCAATTCTTATTTTTTTTCTGCTTCTTGTTCTTCTTCTTCGTTCGCGTCGCCGACTGTGAGAAAGATTTTATTTCGTTCAAGTGGTTTTTGATTTAACACCAAACAACAACCAAACAACAACAGCCAAACAAGCATTGGAAAATATTTTAATGATGCGTCGTCAATGCAATTCGAAGAGAAAGAAAAAAATAAAAGATAGATTTCTAACTTGTTTGGTGGCCTCTTGCCCTCTGCCTCTCTCTCTCTCCCTCTCTTTCACTCAGTATGCTTTCTACTCTGTGCTGTTCTGTGGCTTGATTTCCATGACATGCGATTGATTAGCCACCGATAGCTGAGCAGAAACTACCCTGCATTGAGCATTGCACAGCAAAGGGGTAGCTCGAGAGAGATATAGGGGCAGGAAGAGTCTGAGAGAGAGAGAGAGAGTGAGAGCAACGAGGATCGACAGACCGAGAAACCACTCGACAAGCTGGCAATCGATGCGGCAACATCTGTCACGACTGCTTCCTGGAGGACACTCGGCAGCACTCGACCAACAGCAACCACATTTTCAGCTCATGCTCAGCCCTGCAAGCGGGGCATGCCCATGCTCAGCTATGCTTTGCACGCTTCATTTGGTTATGCATAAAAGAGTTTGTAATTGAGAGTTTACATTTACATTTAACTTTCAATTAGCTAATCTTTAAGGTATGCAAATAAAGAAACTATTATGGAGTTGACTATACGATAGATCAGTTAGGTATATATATATATATTTGCTTACTTGTACCTAGCTAAATGTTTCGGGTAGCTTCCAGTTGACAGCTCGCTTCAAACTTGTTTTTTTATTCTTTTAAATAATAATTTTAATTTTAAGAAAATATCCTTAACGCATAATATTTCGATTTAGAAAATTATATATAATACCTTAACATATTACTTAAATTGTTTACACTTTTCAAGCTCTTATTTAAGTACAGGGTATTAGTTCCATTATGATTACATATATTTATGACACATATACTTTACCATATGCAGCAGTTGCTTTTGAAGTAGCCGCAGCTGATGTGAAGGACTTGCATTGCGGCTCATTAATGTGACACTAATCATGTGACCTCGAGTGTTGGGCTCTGCCCCGTTTCCCAAATAATTTTCCACTGCCACTCAAAGAGAGAGAGAGAGAGAAAGAGTGAGAGAGAGGGGGCAGGGAGAGAGAGAACAAAAGCGAACCATTCATAAAAATGCCATTCTATTGCTTTCTTCACTCTATGTGGCACCTTTCTTGCTGTGTGTGTGTTGATTGGAAGCGCTTAGAAAAATCAACACAACAAGAAATGAAAACTGGCAACGGGCAACGGGCAACGGGCAACTGGCAACTGGCAAAGGTTGAGCCCAAATGCACTTTCAAATAGATACAAGAAACTTAACAAAAAACGCGCGTAGGTAGAGGGAACAACTAGGTTAAAGCAAGACAGACAGCGTGAGAGCGAGAGCGAAGGGGCGGAAGAGAGAGGGTGAGCTATGAGTGATATACATTTTCACCTTTAGCAGTTGCCGTTGCCGTTGCCGTTGCAGTTGCAGTTGCAGTTGCAGTTGGATGTGCTGCGTGACGCGTGTCAGGGGCAACCAATTAGCAGAGAGACTCTGCGGTATCTGTGCAGTCTTTTGTGTTTCCGATATAGGGGTTGCACCTAAATACACTCGGCGAAAACAAAAATAACACTAAATATAGTTGATAACAGCTCGAATAGTTTCAAATGTGGTTGAGTCTACACTGAGCGAAAAAACGGGCAGTAAATATATAAAACACGTTAAATATATTATAGTTGAAATACTTTTTCCCTCTTTATATTATATTTTATATATATATTTTTAAAAAATTACATTTTTATGAAAACTTAAGATTTCCCAGCTCTGCTTGCTATGCAGCCACTTTTTTCAGTGCACTTAGGAAAACCAGCCCTAAATACCACTCAGAGAAAAGAACACAATCAGAAAACTACCTCAAAATATATAAATATAATATATATATACTCTTAATAGTTATTGACTCCATAATTTCGCTCAGTGTATTTAAATGCCATAGACAAAGTCTGCACTCAAAGAAAACTAGCCTCAACTATATTTAATAAATAAATAATCTATTTGGAATACTCCTAATAGGGACGCTCATTTCCGAATGAACCAAATTTATTTCAGTGTACTTAGTTACCCTAGGCATGACACTGATGAGCCGCAAACTGTGCAGGAAGCTTCTTGCCAATTGACAAGCGGCATTTAGGGGATAATTTTCGGGGCATGTGTAGCATTTGCCCCCCAAAAACAAGCAAGAAAAACAATGTACAAAAGAATGAAAGACAAACAGTGCGCAGGACGAAGGACGAAGGACGAAGGACGCAGGACGCAGGCGCAGCGTGTAGGCAGCCAAAAACAAAAATAAGGGGCGCAGGACACTGGAAAAGGACGCGCTCCAACAGTTTTTTGTGCGAGTCACTGTAACATCTGCTCGAACTTCATCATCATCATGATCATTATGTTGTTTATGATGATCATTGTTGATGTCCTGGCCGCAGGACATGTGCGTTTTTAGTTATTGAAATTTTTACTTGTTTTGTCCCGCTCGCCGCTTTGTGCATTGAGTATTTAATTGCAGATAATATCGACAACAAACAGCAGGCAACCCGACTCAAGCATCGAGGACCAACAGCTGAATTCGCCGGAAATGCATCTGTGGCCAGGACATTTGTGCCTGCCCGATGTGGAGGCGCGCGCACGTGTCAATAATTGTGCAGTTGTTGGGGAGCCTCGAGCATCAGCTGCCGCACTTTAACGACCAACTCACACATAATAACAGCAGCTCGAGTGTGTTTGGATTGGAAGCTATAGAAATTGACTGAGATATTTACCAACACTGGCTACGAAGTGGTTAAGAAGATGAGTTGGCTTTTCTTAAATATTTTTAAATGGGATATTTATGGGGATTAGCATATGCCCAATAGAAAGCTAGTTGCGTTGGGATGAGGATTAATGCGGTTACATTCGTATGCAGAGAACTAGTTCATTTAGTAAATCTCTCTGTCAAATCTTAAATATGAAACTGATGGAGATACATTTCCATATTTAAGATTTATCAAATTTAGTAAATGAATTAATGACGCTATAGTTCTATATGTAAGATAATAGTAAGATAATAATAATAGATGAACTAGTTCTTTTTATTCCTTTTCTGAACTGTCTCTATATATCACTATATGATTGCCAGCTACAATTTCTCTCTCCCTCTCTCTCTCTCTCTCTCTCTCTCTCTCTCTCTCTATCTCTCTTTCATACTGATAGCCTTTTCAATTGTTTCTGCTCATATTATGTAAGCATTCTACAAATAAGCTTCGACTATTTGGCAGGGCCCAGTAACTGAAACTCTTTCTAGCGTAACAGCTTAACTGTCCGAATTGTTATTGTTGGCCATTGAATTGCGTTTAGCTGGCTTTCGCAGCGACAGCAGCAGCGGCAACAGACGCCCAACAAATGCAAATTAGTTGCGCACTTGGCCAACAGTTAGCTCTGAGCGCTCATCTCTAGCAGCGCGGCAATTGCAAAAGTAACGGCAAAGCTAATGCCAAAGAAACCAACGACAACAACAACAACAACAACAACCAACAATAGCAACTCAACTGCTAATGTAATTGTATTTGTAAATGCCATAAAGTTGGCAACACTTGCTGTGCCAACAACAGCAGCAGCAGCAGCGGCGACGGCAGCGGCAGCAGCAACACAAATGAATTATGTTGGCTGCCCAGCAGCAGCAGCCTTCGGTCTGCCCTGCACGCCGTTCGCCGCCCCCTCTGCAGCGCCCACCCCACATGTAAGCCGCACAAATGTGGCTCGAAACGTTTGCAAATGAAGTTCACGAGATGGTCAAGACGATAATGTTGGCGAGCGCATTTGCCAAGTCATGAGGCGAATTCACGGCAACAACAACAACAATTCAGTTAGTCAATGCGCGTCGCAGCGAACGAGTTTCTTGCGCTGTTTGTTGTTGTTGTGTCCATTTTGTCGCCGCCGCTGCCCTCAAATAGTTGGAAATCAAATCAACAACAGCAAACAGCAACTACTACAAGTCTAAAGCTGAAATCTATGTATGCATGTAAAACTCAATTGAAGCGCAGCGAGCGCTCCCCAAACGCGTTGTCGCCCCGTCGCCTTTTCGCTCCACTTTTTTGCTGTTTGCCTTTTGTTTGATTTAGTTGCTGCAGCCCGTTGCCCGCTGCCCGCTGCCCGCTACCCGTTTGCCCGTTTGCCCGCTTACCCGCTTACCCGCTAGCCGAGCCCTGCCCTCGGCTTATGCATACGAGCGACGCTGACTTCCAAGCCCAAAGCTGGGCTGCAGTTCCCTCTCTCACACACTCACACACACACGAGTAAGCGCGCCATAACTGAATCTGAATCTCTGCCAGCGTCGCTGCTGTCGCCGCCGTCGTCGTCGTCATACAAATATTTAGTAGAGTATGAAGTAGTTCGGGTTCGGTACATAAAATGTGTTGACCTCAGTTGACCTCGTTTCAGTTTCTTTTGCTGTCGTTGTTGCTGCTTTTTTTTTTTTTTTTGCTTTTTGCAGCACTTATTTTATTTGTGCAAACGTTTTAATGAAATTTCGTTTCATTTTTTTCTCGCTCTTTCTCTCTGCTTTTTCTCTTCTTTAGTTTTGTTGTTTCTTTGTACACCAACGTCTTCGCCTGCTCTGCCTCCACTGCTGCTGGACACATTTAAGCGCGCTGCTGAGTTTTTCAATTAGAAATCATCATAATCGTATCTCTTTGTGGTTCTTCAACCTTTCCAGCAGGGGCGCAGGGTAGAGGGGGCGGGGCTGCAGCTGCTGGAATTCCCTAGCACAGACAGTGAGGGCCGCGTTCTGTCTATGGGCTCTGGTCAAAGACTCTACTCGACTCGACTCGACTCGACGCGGCTCGTCTCGCAGCCTCAAATAGTCTTTTGGCGAGTGTAACTCTTTTTTTTCTGTCTTTCTTTTTCTACTACTCTTTTATATCTACTCCTCTTTTTAAGTGTGTGTGTGTGTGTGTGTGTGTGTGTGTATAGTTTGTTTACCTCGCTTAATGTTGTTGATGATTACTTTCACCGGACAGCAACAGCAACCAAAGTCTGAGCACAACAAAACACAGTTATGACAACAACAGCAGCAACAGTCAAGCGATTGCTGAGGCAGCAGCAGCAGCAGCAGCAGCAACAACAACTGCAAGCAAAAACGTAGCAAAGTTGTTGCTGGCATATGAAATATGTTTGAACATAATGAGGCCAACAGAGTTGTTGCTGACGAACTAACTCCAACTCTGACTGCAATGATTGCAGGTTGCTGCTGCTGCTGCCGCTGGCAATGCAAGCAACAACATTCGCTCTAATAACAACAGCAACAACAACAACAACGGAGGCAGCATCTAGCAAAGTCTAAGAGTACGTAATCTGTATCTAAATCAAAATGAAAATTTGATACAATTAGCAATAGCACAAAAAGTGTTGTTGCTGCTGTTGCTGTTGTTGCCGTTGTTGCCGTTGTTTCTGTTGCAACTGCAATCAATCGCCAGCATATTTGCTGCAACTCTAAAGCTGCTTTAAGCTCACTCTAGCTGAGCCTAAGCCTAAGCCAAACCAGAAGACCTTAGGCAGCTCTATAGCCAAAGATTACATGTTGATAGATAGTTTTTAATCCTTAGTTTAAGCGAGCATACATGATCTCATATATTATTATATAATATCCAAATGCTTTCTGCAACACCTTAAACTTGTTTTTCTCTTATCGCTTCTAAAGTGTTAAGGTAAATCTTGCATGTACTGCAAATTTGTAGTTGTCGTATTACCTTTTGGTAATGTACGATAATCTCAAATAGAAGATCCATTTCTGTAAGTCAACAGATATTTTAAGTATAATATATATTATATTCTTTTCTAACCAATCATAAATGTATATATTTTTTAAGTTTAAACTGATCTTGTATATCCTAAAATATAATCCATTTCTATATATTACTTCCCATTTCCTACTTCCCCTCTAAATAATTCACACTCACAGTTATCTCGCTCCCTCCTCATCAAACCCCCAACATATATCTCGTTATCTAATACCGATTTCCAGCTCACTTATTTCTTCGCAATCTCCCCAATTTCTACATCTTCCCATATAATGCAAATTTCTAGTTGTCTTTTAGCTCTTACAGCTTTACAGTTTTCTTATTATCGCCCTCATGCTCTATGTACTTTCTATTTCCTTGGCACGCATTTCGTAAAAAGCCAAGAGGAAAAAAACTTAAAAAAAAAAACGAGCAAAAAATATAATAAAAACCCGTTAGGTAAATGAATTTCGGTGGCAGCTACCAAAAAGTTGACATGCATCTCATATAACGCGTACCCAAAACTACAAAAAATAGAAAAAAAAGTTCAAACTGTGCGACTCGTCTTTCGGTTCACGTTCACGTTCAAAAATTTCATTGTACCCACGCCGACGACTGACGAAGCGACAAGCGGAAATGGTAAACATTACCTTTACCTCTACACTTGCAACATGCCACACAGTGGAGCAGGCGGCGGTAGGCGGGGGCAGCTGGCGGGCCAAGAAATGGGAACTGAGAAAGAAAGACAAAAAACGGTTAGTTATGAAACCAAAGCATCATTCAAAAGGCAGCCGCCAAAGCCGCCCGCGCTGCTCAACACAAAAAGTTAAGCGGGGCAAATAGGGGGGTGGGGGGAAGGGGGTCTTGGACATGGGGCTACATTGGGGCAGTGTACAAGAGGTGACAGACAGCCAACCGCTGGAGAAGCGCAGTCGGGCAATGCGGACGCAGCTCGCACAGCAGCAACTTTCCAATGTATTTACAACAACAGCAACACAGCAATACAGCAACAATAACAAATAACAGCAAACAACACACATTTGTATAATATTTCATTATAATTTCGCTTAGTTTTAAACCACATTTGCACAGCTGCTTGTAAATTTTCGGGTGTATGGAAAAAGTAATTGTCGCTTACAGCAGCAAAATCCGAAAACAACAGAAAAAAAAAACAAAAAAACAAAAAACAAAAAACTGGATGATAAATATTTATAAAAATATTAAATTATGGTAATACATTTTATAACGTAACTCTATTTTCACTTGGATAAAAGAGTAATACGTAAAGCATGAAATTCATTTTTGATTACATCACTGTTAGCCAACACTGAAATTGCAGCAATTGAAGTGCTGTCAATCAACATTGCTCGTAGCTGCAATTCTCGTTCATCAACACGGGCAGAACTCTAATGACCATAAATCAACACTGCTGTAGCGATCCCTGGACAAGACTGGTTTACATTGTAAACACCAATCGTCTGTTAATCAACACTGATTTAAAAGCAAATCCATTTACACTTTGACAACACTGCACACAATTAGTGGACTGGCATTAATTAACACTGGCTTACAGCACTTATTGTTTGAGTGCTTTTCCAGCACTGTGCATCAGGCATAATTAAAGCAAATACCAACAACAACAAAATACCAACTAAATATACTAAAAAGCAGGAAGTCCATCAGTGAAATAAGTAAATACATTTAAATTTCAATTCAATTAAAGTTTACTACATTGTTGCATAAAACTGTTGCACAGCCAAAAAAAAAAAAAAACAATTCAATTGCAAGTGGTTGCGATTCGTTTTGTTGTTGCTGCTGTTGTTGCTGCTGTTGTTGTTGCTGTTGTTGTTGCTGTTGCTGCTGTGCAGTTGAAGTTGATAGCAGTGGGCGGCAGACAAAACTCCCCCAACTAACTGCCAGCTAAAGCGCCTGCCCCTAACAGTGCTCCTTCTGTTCCTCCTCCTCCTGCTGCTCCTCCTCCTGCTGCTGCTGCTGCTGCTGCTGCTGCTTTCAACTTTCCACGCATTGCCCTCGAATGTTGGCATGTTAAATGGAAATGCATTTGGTGGCTGGCTAAGGGACAACATTCAGGATTCAGTTTGGACGTGCGGGAGTCGTGTGGTCTAAATAAAGCCAAATAGACGGAAAATAGGGAAAAATGCACAGCGACTGGGCGAGCACACACACACACACACACAGCCAAACACACACAAACACACACACACACACACACATACATCCTTGACAGTACCGATTGCGAGTTCATTGCATTTTATGCGAAGCGACGTTGCAGGTAAAATGCAAACAAGAACAAGAGCAGGAGAAGCAGAGGCGGCAGCAATATGGCTGGAAGTAGAGCTGAGTCTGGCTTTGGTTGCCAGCTAATGCGCCAACAGTCAAGTAGAAGGAGATATAGATAGAGAGGGAGAGAGGGAGAGAGAGAGAGTTCAGTCTGTGTGTGTGTGTGTGTATGTGGCGAGGCGACCCTTCGCAACCAAAAAATGCCACAACACAACACAATTTTCTCACCAGGCAGGCAGCAGGAGCTGGAGCTGGAGCTGGAGCTGGAGCTGGAGCCGGGAGCTTGAACAAAAGCCAAACTCAATGAGTTTTGAGTTTTTAGGGGTGGGTGGGTTGCATTTACAGTAGCAGCCAGTGACAGCTGGCAGAGGGAGAGAGCAAGAGAGAGAGAGGGAGAGTGGGAGAGTGAGAGAGCACGTCATGGCCAGCCAGAGCAAATCCCAGCATTGATCGAGGCAATCGCAATAAGCGGCATACGTTGACAAGGACCACAGCAGCAGCAGCAACTGCAATAGCAACAGCAACAACATCAACAACAACAACAACAACAGCAACATCAACAGTACAGTCATAAAAACGAAAACGAGTTACAGTGAGAACAGGTAGGAGCAGGTAGGTGCAAGGCGACGCCGTTTTGGAATGCAAACTAAAAATAGGAAGCCAGGCCAAAAACGCAAAACTGCCAGCCACGTAATGGTCAGGGTGCTTCTATTTATGTGTCTGTCTCTGTAACTACAACAGCAACAACAACAACAGCAACAACAACAACAACAACAACAACAACAACAATTGCAGCAGTTGCAGTCGCTTCTAATGTCTGGCCATGGTCGTTGCCATTATATCGTTAGAGGTGGCAGCGACCCACCAGCCCCAGAGCCCAAGTCCATTGCCAGATGCAACCTTTTAGCTAGCTACTGCTACACCTCTCCTGCTCTCCCTCTCTTTTCATCTCTCTCTCTCTCTCTTTCTCTTTCTGTCCTTCGTTTCGCTCTGCTTTGCCGTTGACTTTGATTGCAAAGTTTACATGGCACCAAAGTGCATTTTCAATAAAAGGAAATATCAAACTCCTCTTATACACACACTCACACAGACACTTACACACATACTCGCACATATGTATATATGGTACGTCGTATAATCGTGGCATGCCTTCAGTTTTTGCACTTGTTCTGCTTCTTTTACCGCTGCTGGTGCTCTCCTCTCGCCTCCTGCTTCAGCCAGGACTCGGCGCATTTTGTGACCTCGAAGCTTTGAAAGTTGTCACAAGTCATACGTCTCGCTGCCACGCCCCTCCGCCCTATTCATAGAGAAGGATGCGCCAAGTGAACTTTGAGTGTTGTCTATGCAGCTAACACAACTGGAACAACAGTGCACTATAGAGCAACGACTATGAAATACCCTGCAATGTTAATTTATGTAATTTAATTAATGGAAATTATAAGAAATTAAATTATTGTATATACCTTAAAATACCTTACAAATAATTTAAGTAGAAATGTTTGTGTATAGACTACATGATACCATATTAGTAATTTTAGTATGTATTTATTTGGACAAGCTATGGCATATCCAATTAAAGAGACAAAAAAGCAACAAACATTAACAATAAACACCATACAAAAAAAAAAAAAAAAAATATATATATATATATATATATATATATATATATATATATATATATATATATATCCTACAAATACCTTTAAAAATGCAATACAAGTTTGATAACAATTTTCATTAAAATATTTTAAACAGCTCGACTAGAACACTTGCCAAATACCCTGCTCTATCCGAGCTATGAATATGCAGTTAGTTTAGCTACAGCAACAACAACAACAACAACAACAACAACAACAGCGACAAAAACTTGTCGTGCACAAACTTTTTGACACTTTCCAATGTGCCGGGGCTATTGAAAATTTAACGCTGTCGCCGTCGACTTTTCAAATTACAGAAAGAAAAACTTCTACAGCTGCCATTTTCACCTCGTTGCCACGCCCCCACTACACGAGCTGCTGCTAATGCTATAAAAGAAAGTTTTTGTGGCACATCTTGTTGTTTTTATTGTTTTCCTTTTTAAAGGTTGAATCATTTGAATATTGCCAATGAACTGTCATGAACTGGTTCGAATTGAATACAACAGCTCATTTGAACTGTGAACTGAACTAGTTTCGTGAGAAGATTCCTTAGACTATTCAAAGCATATAACTGGCTACAAAAGAGACCCACAGCTAAGCCCAATTCTCTTATTGAACTAGTTCAATGAACCACGAATCAGTTTATTCCACTCAGTCAACTGAGCTAATTGCAATTATTATAACGAATTGTGGATGAAAAGAATGCCAAAGCCCAGTTCATTGCTTGCTCATAAAAAGAACCAGTTCCATAAATCATGAACCACATCATTCTCAGATTCTCAGATTCCCTGAATCGTTTATGCTCAAATGATGTACATAAAACTATTCTCTGTTTGCTCTGCCGGCTGCTTAACTAATTGCAATGATCCGCGCTGCAGTCTGTCGGCTTCGATGTCTCGAGTGGCCACGCAGTTGCCCGGATGTCCGGAGCAGTTGGTCGCTGCCAATTGGCAACTGAGAACTGAGAACTGGGCAACGGGCACTGGGCAACTCCCTATTGTCGACTGTCCACTTTTCGAGCGGCTGTGCTGGTGTCTTTGGCGTTCTTTGGGCCACGCCTCGTCGGCATATTCATCAAAATTCACTTTAACTTCATTATCATCGTTATTGTTTTATTTATTCCACCTTCTGTTTCGCCTCAAGACACTTGATCGCTCAATTGATTTTGCGGCGGGCTGAGAGCTCAGCTCGGCTACGCTCGGCTCGGCTCGCCTCGCCTCGCCTCGCCGCGACCTGAGTTGACGGCGGCCAGTTTGCACATTGCTGCGCTCTCGCCCCGTCGCCCGAATGCGTAGACGAAGCCCGAGCCCGAACCCATGCCCGAGCCCCTGTCCGAGCCCAGCCGAACGCGAACGCAAGTTCGCAAGAGCTGCGACCGACAGCGGACAACCTCTTCGGTCTGGGTCTTGCCTTATGGCATCGCCTGCCTGCTGCTTTTTGACGGTTTCGTTGTGGTCGTCGCTGTTGTCGGCTCTGCTGTTGGTTTTGTTCTCGCTGTTTGTTGTAGTCGCTGCGTCGTCTTCCTGCTGCTGTTGTTGCTGTTGCTGTTGTTGTTGTTGTTGTGCGCATTGTCGACACTTTATTGACTACTTTTCTGGATGAATTTGTTGGTTTCTTAATTTCGCTGCACTGCACCAATGCCCTTGCCTGTGTGCTCAGTGTCTTTCTTGCTCGCTCTCTCCCTCACCCTCCGTCACTCTTTGATATCACTCATACGCCCCGCTGCCGTCGCTCTTCTCCTCTGCGCTCACGCTTCGCACTGCGATTCTTTTTGCCGGCTGCTGCATCGATTTGGTTGCTGTTGCTGTTGCTGCTGCTTCTTCTTGTTCTTTTTTTTCTTCTTTTTTTATCATTTTATTGTATTTCTTTTTTTTCGTTACTTATGTGTTTAATTTTTTATTTTTTTCTCTTTTTTGCTCTTTTTTTATTGCGCTGCGGCCCAGACACAAAGACAAAACCAAAAGCAGGCACAGACAACGGCGTCGGCGACGGTGACGACGTCAGCGTCATCCACATCGCTTTGGGTGACTTTGGACGCGACTCGAAGTTACACACACACACACACACACATACACGCTTACTCGTGTATAGACACTGATTTAGCTGGCCTTAAATATGAGTTGAGGTGTTGTCCTCGCTTAAATTAGCCCAGCTCTGCGTCTGGCTGCCTGCTTATGTACACACAGCTACCGACTGTATATACATATATCAAGCATATATATATATATATATATATATATATATATATATATATATATATATATATATATATATATATATATATATATATATATATATATATATATATATATATATATATATATATATATATATATATATATATATATATATATATATATATATATATATATATATATATATATATATATATATATATATATATATATATACATATATATATATGTGTACATCATTTGCCTTTGCAGTTTGCTTCTTATGTATTTGGTGTACTTTTATCGCCTTTGTCTTTGGCATCTTTGTTTAATTTATATTCCAGATTTTAACGGCTTTTGGTCTTTTCGGTCTTATAAACCCTTTGCTTTGTGGATCAGCGCTATAAATCAGTTAAATTTTGAGTTGACATAACGGTTAATGCTGCACGCGCCATTTATGGCCACTCAAACGGTCCAAAATTATCTGCTTCGGTTTCTGGCTAACAGATATACGTATATATATGTATATTTTCTCGAATCTTGTTTCGATTTCGATTTCGATCAACAGCAAAAATCTCAAATTGCATTGGAAGTGTGAGAAACGATATAAACATTTAATTGCCAATCGGTTAGCTGTTTACACAACTGGCTCGATCGCATACATATAAAACCGACCACAAATTGTCATTTAGGCTGCGTCGGCTCGGGGAATCTGATACCGAATTGGCAGTCATATAGTTTTATAGAGCCAACGCGCGCTTGTAAACGTAGTATAAAGCTCCGTTCTTACGAGCTGTCAATGGAAATTGTCTAAATGATTTAGCTGGCGTCATAAAAACAAACACAAACAATGATTACCTCTATAAAAGTTATGTCCATAATCGTAACAGATAGTGAGACGTGAGCATACCATAAACATAATATTTAAATGGCACTTTGAAGAGGAGGGGAAGGGGCAGATAGAGAAAGATCTTGCTATGGATGAAAATGTTAATTTTAGTGAAAGAAGTTTGTGAAGAAATAATAAATGAAAATTGATCAGCTTATGGAAGGAAAGTTAAATAGATAGATCAGCTGCTACATATATAAAATATATATATATAACTCCTATTTCAATCTCTCTGTCTATCTATCTATCGATCTATCTCGTGATCTATTGATCCTTCGATCTATTAAACTATCGATCAGTCGGCATATTGATCTAGTGATCTATCGATCTGTCGACCTAGCGATCTATCTATCAGATCTAGTGATCTATCAATCTGTCGATCAATTCCTTCCATCTCTCGATCCATTTCTTTGTCTTTCAATCTCTCTATTCTAGTATAATTTTTACACATATCTCTCTCAGTCCGTCGCCCACATAAAAACCTCTTCACATTCCTCTAGCTAATTTCACATTTGAGACATGTGCTGCTACATACCTGCACTTAATCCGATATATATTAATCCCTGCAGATTTGGGCTGAAGCCTCATCCACAGAAAATGCGTCTGGCGCCACTTGCACGCTTCCGGCCCAAGAAGTCCCCCAGCCCCAAGGCGAAACAGCGAATATAAAAAAAAAACTGTCTCCACCTGCAGAATCGAATACGATATAGGGCCTGACCACCTTGGCTTGGCATTGAATCATGCGCTGCGATTTTGACATTGGAATTCAATACGAGTGGAGCCAGAGCCACAGCCAAAGATACTTGGCCCGATCTGGCAGCGATCCTCTGCAGAGCCCTCGCTTGCTCTCCCTTTTTTATTTGCTGCTGCTGTCGCTGGCTTGTTCTTATTTTATTTATATTCTCTCGTTTTTTTGTTCTCTCTTTTTTTGAGTGGCTTGGTAAGGCTTCGTCTTCACGGAAGCCTTCACTCGATCAGTCGCGATCAATTTCGCGTCAAGTCATAAATCCGCACTCGAGTTTTATGCATAGCAAGTTAACAAATTATAAAGAATGTTATGCGATAGAACCGGGCGCGAGGACGCGCGCCAATGCCAGGGCCAACAGGCCCAGGCAGACGGGTGGACAGGCGCAGGTAAAGCCTTGGCAATGACAACGCACTCGGAGCAGAGGCTCGATACCAGCAGCAGTCAAAACAACAACAGCAACAACAATGGCACAGGCAACAACAACAATGACAACGCACTGGTTTACCTTCAGCTGGGTCAGAAGTGATGCAGCAATAGCAACAGCAGCAGCAGGAGCAGCAGCAACAGCAGCAGCAACAGCAGCAGCAATAACAACAGGGAAACAAGCAACAGTTGCTGGCTCTGGAATATAAACATTAACAGCAGCAACTGCAACATTTTCAGCAACAGCAACAGTTCCTGACTATTTAGCCTCCCGGTGGCAACAACAACAAGAACAGCAACATCAGCAACATCAGCAACACCAGCAACATCGGCAGCATCAGCAACATCAGCAACACCAGCACCTCAGGCAGCGGCAGCAACTGTTGCTAAGTGTTAAAGGTCTCCGGCAAGAGCAAAACCAGCAACACGCTCGACGCACAGTGACCAAAACAGACAACGATACTTCTGCCACCAGAAACTTCAGCCAAGCAGTAACTGCAACATCAGCTACATCAGCAACTGCATCTGCATCTGCATCTGCAACTCTCTTTGGCTGTAAATTAACGCGGGCGTTAAAATTGCAATTTTTCACTTAATGCCCGGCAACAAGAAGATTGCGTGGTGCGAGCGCAAGATGAACGCCACTAGACATGCCACATGCCGCATGCCGCATGCCGCATGCCACATGCCGCGGACTAAGAGCTGCAGTCGGCTAGGCAGGACAAGTGGCTGAGGCGGGATTTGTGGCTACCACGAAAACCCGTTTCACAATAAACCACAGCCGAGCCTATGCAAAGTGTCCTTGAAATAATTGTAAATTATTGAGCTGAGCAGAGCAGAGCAGCACAACGCAGCGCAGCGCAGCGCAGAGGCGTGGCCAGGCGAGGGGGCGAAATCAAGTCCAGGCGAGCCGACTCGAGTCGCAGGGCCCGCATTGCAGCCATCTCTCGCGTGGGTGGCTATCTATTAATAAATTTCAATAACTTGCATTCAATGGACTCTCTGGCCATGTGGCATATTTGCGGCGCATATGTCACCGCCCTGTCGCAGTCGACTGCGCTGCCGACTGCTTAATTGAAATTGGGAAATATACAAATTATGAGCGTTCAGCTAAAATTGCTGCGGCAAATGCGCTGGCAAATCAAATAAATAAACAGAATGAACCACCCAAGCATCCACCCATCTCTACCTCTTTCCCTCTCTCTCTCCCTCGCTGTCGCTCTCGCTCTCTTCGGGCCAACCTGTTTAATTTCAGCGCTGCTCATTTCGATAATTTATTTTGCCAACTATGCGCTGAGGGCGGCAGTCAGGCAGGCGGTTGCCTCTCTGATTAGCTGCGCCACATGGCATGCCACAGCAGCAGCAACAACAACAACAACAACAACATTGCTTGCCACTGCGCTGTTTACCCAACAGAACGATTTGCGCTCAAGCTGCAAAATTTTGCGATCAGTTTTTTTATTCGTTTTTCATTTTCTGCCTCAAGAGCCAAATTATTTGGCGAATAATCTGCCTCGGACTCGGCCTCTGTCGCGTCGGCTGGCAATTAAAAACTTATTTTTAAGAAAAGCAAAATAAACAACTCACACACACATACACACACTCGCACACTCGTAGAGCATAAATTGTTGCTGAGGTCCAGGGAAGACTGAGGTGAGGCAATTTAAATGCATATCAAATGAAGGCGGTTGGACCAAAAAAAAAAAAACAAAAACAAAAAAGAGCAGGCAAACCGCAGTGTGCATGTGCCACACTTGGGGGCACTCGCCTCAAAAGGCGACCACAGCAACTACCAACACCGTCGATTGAGTCGCAAATTTATATGCGACGGGCTAACGCGGCGTATGCGCAACGAGGCGAGGGCATAACAGAGCAGGGCAAGACGGGCTGGGGGCAGTTAGAGTATTGGGCGGGGATGCGCTGCTTTGGGATTGCGTTGACGCCTGAAATTGTTGAAATTTGCGATTTTAATTTTGCAAAATTTATAAATGCCAAATTAATATTAAGATATATACAATGTGTGTGTGTGTAAATCTATGTGTGTGTGTAGTAGATAAATTTGTATAAAAATAATTTTGGTCTGTTTGGCTTTTTGTTTTCAATTTTGGCTAATTCAATTTAGAAGGCAACGCTTTATATGGCCAGTGTGCCACTGATGATGCGATTATAGTTTTGAAGGCTTTTTAAATAGCTCTAAATTTGTTTCGAACTAGTTCAGAACTAGTTCGTAGTTGTACTAAAATTAAATAAAAATTCAAGTTCAGATAATTCCACGATAATTGGGAGTACGTTTAGTGTGGGGTGTAAAAAAGTTCACAACTGGTTCAGAACTGGATCACTAAAAAACAGATTCAGATTAATAAATAGTTAATCATAATTATAATACAGTTAGTTCGTAATGAGCTAGAATTATTCTGATATTGATTCATTCATCACTTAAGCTTAAAATAAATTCATAAACTGGCTCAGCACTGACTCATTTAGTTCACGTCTAGTTCAATTCGTGATCAAATTCTTATATTGAAATCTGAGTTTAAAGATTCATTCCCAGTACGTTACTGATTCATTTCTAACACATAGCTGGTTCACAATTGTTTCACAACTGGTTCACAGCTAGCTCAAAACAAGCTTCTCTATGCCGACGCTCAACTAGTTCAATGTAGTTATACATTTTTTTGCCGAACCACAAACTGACTCATTCTCCAATTCATTTTTGCTAATCACTTAACAAACACCCAAAAATATTTGTATTAAATATAAATAAAAAGAAAAATGGCTTGAAATGTGTTTATTCAGTTTCAGTTACTGTGTGCAGCAATAATCTACAGCTTTTATTAGTTTGCCTCTAATTTATTTATTATTCATTTAAAAAATTATTAAAAGAGATGTTTGTCAATTTCTGCACAGCTTATACGATTTTCATTGTGGTGTGTGCAAATATTTCAGCTGCTCAACAGCAAATTTACCCTCGCACACACATAGCCGTATTATAGGTAGAGATTTATATATATATATATATATATATATATATATATATATATTTGTTCGATGTGTACTTTATATATATTTATATACATTGCATACATTTAGCCACTTGCAAACAGAGAAAAGTAGTTCATTGAATATTTTCAACTTGATTTTGTTTTGTGGCCGCTTAAATGATTTATACAAAATGCACACATATATATATATGTATATATTGTATATATTATATATATATATTATATATATATATATATATAGACAGATACAGATATATGTCTATATATATAAATACAAGCAGAGGCTATGCATAAGCAATGTACAATATATTGATTGTACTCGGGCTACTACATATATAAATATAAACATATATACATATATATATATATTTTTATGTATATATACACATATAAGTATTTATGTATGTATTGCCGCACATTTGCGGCTAATAATAACTTTAAAAACGAACTATTTTGTTGCCTTTAGAGAGATTTTTTTTCCTCATAGTTGATGTTGATTTTAATATGATTATTGCATTTCAAGTGTGGTTGTTGTGTACTTGTGTGTGTGTATGTGTGTGTGCATGTGTGTGTGTGTGTCCACTTGTCTATTTGCTGCTGCATATTTCTGTTGCCTTGTGTATAGCTGATATTTTATTGAAAATTCAAATTCGCATTGCATTACGCTTGTCTATAGACATTAGGCTGATCTACAAATGAACAGATATATATACATATAAATAAATATATATATATATATATATATATACATATATACTTATAGGTAGGTTGTGCCTGTGTACTGGCAATAGTTTTGCCATTTTTATGATGCACATTGCCGTTTGCATTGATTGCCTGGCAAATTTTGAAGGCAATTGAAATTTTGGAAAACAGCGCAAAAATTATGGCCAGATAATGAAATTGCATTTGCTATTTGGCATTTTGGCATTTGCCCGGTGGGTAATATGCACTTTGACAGAATATGAGAAACATATAGAAATATAATATACAACTCTTGTGGAGTTCTTGAGCTGCAGAACTGGCTGATTGAATATTTATGAATGATTTTGAACAAACGAATGCAGATGTGAAGTCCTTATATTTATATATGTACTCAGATAAAGATATTGCTATTATGGAAACAATATATGATCTATACCAATTAGGGAAACAATCATTCGAGCAGAGATTGAGCTAGTGTCCAGCTGACTTAGTGTTAGGCTGAGTAAATCTTTTAGTTTTTTGGCTGATTATAAAATATAAAGAAAATATAGCAAACATTAATAAAACACCACAAACTTCAGCTAACATTCATCTAGGGTATTCCAACTTCCAATCTAACCGACCTCTATAATTTCATTCAGTATTGCAATTATTTGGCCATATTTAATCGGCTCAATGAATAGCGGCGCACACATGGCGTATGCTTAATTTTGTTGCTTATATAAATTGAAATGTTAAATAGGCGCCAATGGGATTTTTTTTTCACAAAATAAGCTAAATATGATATATATATAAATGGTAATATATAAGCAGGAAAATGGCATTTTGCTGGATTTATAAAAAAAAAAATTTACTCAATAAATATAATTTTAAGAACTTTTTAACTAAAATAAATATTAAATTAAATTAACTATGTATTACTGAATGAATATTTATATATATATATATGTATATCGTAAAATATTCATTTATATAAATTGGGAAAGGACAATAATTTATTTCCTAAAATTTAAATATGGAATAACTAAAATCTATAAAAATTAAATTTATAAAAGTTAGCTTTAGTATGAGGAACGTCTATCTATAGTTTCTTAAATGTATATAAATATTATCCCAAATATATTCGTGCCAGCTTAAATCTGAAATCGTTTTTCTCTTAATTTATTGAATTTTTCCATTATAATTATTGGTTGGCTCTTTAAAAGCGCCAACTGCATCAATGGCCATATAATTGTTGTTGTTTGTATTTATTGTTGGCATGCAGCCATAGGCACACATACACATTTACACATGCACACACACACACGGCCACACATACATAGGGAGATCATTGCACCGTCACAGTGGGTTACAAATGATGCGAGTGTTTTTTTTTCCGCTCTGGCATCTTATTTATGTTATTACAACTACACACACACACACTGCCTCTCTCTCTCTCTCTCTCTCTCTCTCTGTCTCACACACACATAGAGATGTTTGGCAATTGACAGCAAATTAGCCATACATATGTATCGCCAGATACATGCCTCGAGTTGCACTTTTTGATAGGTGCAAGTTTTTTTCTTTTACTTAACTTTTTGGGGCAGCTCATCCGTGTGCGATATCCGCGTGCACAGGCTGTGCCACAAATCGTGGCACAAACGTTTTTCGCTCAACATGTCTTGCAGCTTGATCAAAATCAGCGACGGGCGTTGCAAATTGATTCGCTGCTGTTGCCGCTGCCGCTGTTGCCTTTGGTGGGCGGCAACGTGTTGACGTCATTGTTAGCCACGCCCCATTTGTTAGTGGGGGGCAATTAAAGCTGAATTAATATGCAGCAGGCAACTTGGCAGCAACAGCAGCAGCAGCAGCCGCGCTCGCTGCACACAACCTCTTGCGGCGCGTCCATTTGCATACGTTTATCTACACAAAATTCATTTGACGGCGCCAAAAGGCGTAGAGAAATATAATTTATTAATTTGTTAATTCGTTGTTTGTCATTTTTGCGGCTTAAACGTTTCGTTCTGCCGCCGAGCACAACAAATTTATGAGCAAGGCAAATCAAGAGAGCGAAACAATCAGAATGAGAGAGAGAGAGAGAGAGAGAGAGAGAGAGAGATAGCGAGCAAAGGCTGTTTCTCATTTCGCTTCGTTTCGTTTCATTTCGTTTCTCTTCCACTTGGCAATTAACACGCCAAATTAGCGAGCTGCGCAGCTGGCGTCGCTGTTGGCGTCGCCGTCGCTGCCAACTGATCGCTTTATGATAAATGTAAATTTTTCTATGCGGCCACGCAAATAAAACTTGTTGAGCATTTTTATTGATACATTTTGATATATACGAAAATTTATTTTATTTATTTACAGATTTATGAGCTCGTTGCCAGCCAAATATTTGTATACACACACACACACACAGAGAGAGAGAGAGAGAGAGAGAGAGAGAGGGAGAGGTGTTTGTGTGTGTGTGTAGAAATTTATTAGCTCAGTTTGAACTTTTTTTTGTTGTTTATTGTGCGCGAAGATTTGTTGTGTGTGTGGCAAGGTGACTGATCTTTTGGCCAAATGTGTCAAGTGGTCGAGAGTCGAGTCGAGCTGAGATAAATAGCCAGAGCAAAAGTGATTTAAGGCGATTCATTAGAAGCGGCGCCAAGGTGGGACAGCCGCCAGCCGCCATCTCTTCCAGCTTAAGCAACTCTTTATTATATATTTATATATACATATTGTATTAAAGACTCGAGCTGTCAGTTGCATCTATCTGTCTATCCTCCATCGATACGTATACGTAATCTGACAATCACTTTTACTTGCCCTCAGCCTGGCTGCCCCCCTTGCTGCCGGCTGTCACGCATGTTGCAACTTTGTTTGTGTGTCGTCGTGTCAGCGTCAGAGTCAGAGTCAGCATCGTCTTTTGCTTCAATTGGCTTCAGCTACTTGGGACAATTTTATTACGCTTTGCATTGCATTTTGTTGACAGTTTTGTCAACAAGCGTTGAAAATTGGCTAAATATAAATATATTTGTGCATGTCTGCTGCTCGTCTCCCAATCGTCCAATCTCTCTCAGTCTCCCAGTCTCCCAGTCTCTCAGTCTCCCAGTCCCCAGCCTCGCTGTCTCGCAGTTTGTTTGTCGCAATATATTTATTACAGCGACAACTCGTTCACGTTGTTTATTTATAAATGCGAATATAAATAGGTGGAAGATGCTGACAAAACAGATTCTTCTTTTTTTTTATTCTGTGGGCTGCTCAACCATCATCAACCCCATCAGCAGAAGCATCAGCGCCCCCCTCTCTGCCCCTCTCGCTGCACACTCAAGCGAATTCGCAGCAAGCATGACTTGTAAATAACTGCAAGTTAAGTATCTGGCAAAGTGCAAAGTAGTTGCCAAGCAGCAGCAGCAGCAGCAGCAGTCGGCCAGCCTCCCTTTTGCCACGCCCCCTGCCTACACATGCTCCTAATGAACTGGGCACGCATTTTGGCGAATTCAGCCATGGCATGATATATGGCATTCACTTGCCACAGGGGAGCCCCAGCCTGTTGCCAGCCTGTTGTCTGCCTGCACAGTGGCGGCCTCTTCTAGGTGCTATGGGGCAGTTTATCGCTTTTCCGAGAAGTCAACGCCGCATTCAAATGCTTCCGCATCAATTGATGCAGCCAAGCGAACAAATGCGCCAACTTTGACGAAATCGAAACTATTTTGGAGCGGCAAAGCGAAGACTGGCCTAAGTTTATGGTTGCACCTGAAAAGATGAGAGTGCTCGGATGTATATATATATATGTGATATATATAATATTATATATAGAATTTCGAAAAAGCAATGGATATGGACTGCAGACTATAGGGAAGAAATATAAGCGTAAAAGATGTAAGAAAAACGTATTAAGACTGAAGCTAACTTAACTCAGCCAACTCTATCCATGTCGCCTGTCTGCTAGGTAGCCCAGCTGTCTATATATTATAATCTGTATTGATACATATATATATTTATATTATATAGCTATATATGTTATATGTCTACTTGGCCATCCTCCAATCAAATCTAATAAGCACAGCTCAAGTCTACATAGTCCTTCAATATGAAATCTTTGAAATGATTTCATTTCTATCGATAACTCATTTCATTTTCTAATATCGATAAAAATTCCGCTTTAGCTCTTCTCATTTTATTCGAACTTAACTTCTCAAGTTTTTAGTTTGTAGTTTATTAAAGTACCCAATCGCAGCTCATTCAATCATTACATCATACTCAACTCATTAGTTCTTTTAAAAATAGAAATTTATAATCCGACGCGAACTCTGTCAACCAAAAATTCAGTTGAAAATCAAACTCGGATCAACGACCAACGGGCCCAAAAGACAAAAAAAAAAAAAACAATAAACTGTGGCTTGTACTTTTCATTTTGTACATGTGTATATATATGTATGTTTTATATACAAGTAAACATATATATATGTAAATATATATATATATAGATTTATATATTTTTTGTGTGTTATTTTTCTCCTCTGTCTTCTATGTGATGGGGCATAAAAAAGCCCAAAGACAACTTTCAGCAAAAACAAAAAAAAAACAGCAACAACAAAAAGGTGAGCAACAACAATTTAAATATTTTAAGAGCGATGACCCAGAAGCAAAAAAAAACCAACAACCAGCAACAACAACAACAACAACAACAACGATAACAAACAACACAAACACCTTCTGTGCTGGCAAAGCAAAAACAAAACCCCAAAAAAATAAATTAAAATAAAAAATTTAAAATTTACAAAAAAATGGTATTAAAAAAATATATAAAAGCTAAATGAAGAACTCGCGCGTTTCTTACAACAACAACAACAACAAGCCAAAACAAATTTATATTGTAAGAAAACAACAACTACAACTCCAGTTGAGCTTCATTCAAGAACTTTAAGCTGACGCTGGATTTTCGTAGCCAAATGGAGCGACTGACAAATTGACGACAACAACAACAAGCAACAACAACAAGCAACAACAATAACAGTAGTTCACATATTGCTAAACATTAGCTGCTGCTGCTGGGCCTGTGGACACATGTTGCCCGCAACATGTTTCCAATTAAGCGCAACATGTTGGCTTGCGTTACGCCTGTTGAGCCGCCTCTGAGTGGGTGTCATAAATCTTTGTAGCTTTTGTTGCTGTTTGATCTGCCAAACACTAATTGGCATTAGTCCGGCCCGCCGACAAGTTCTAACCAAAACCCGATTAAAGCCAAATTGTTGCGGGGCAACGGCCAATGGATCAACTGTAGCTGCCGCTGTTGCTGTTGCCGTTGCCTTTTTTGGCCTTTGACTTTGGCCGTGCGGATGCCGCCAGCAGCAACGGCCACAGGTGGGCGTGTCGAATCCGACGTGTTGTAGCTGTCCAAGCAAACAATTTCTGTGTCTTGCCAATAGATCAGCTAAAAGCAAGCCAAAAAAAACACGAGAAGAGTGAAAAAAGCAGCAGAGCTTCAGCTTCTCGAGTTCATTGTTAGCTGAAATATCTGTTTACCGTTTCGGCTCTGCCTAACTAGATAAATTATGTAGCAGCCGGAGCCAGACAGCGCAAACCAGTTCAACATTTGTAATTGCTAAAATATAATTTGAAATGCCTCGGGAAGAGCTGATCGATGCTAACTCGGATTCGAAATATCTTTAAGCTATGTAGAAGACAAATATTGTGAGATACGAGCGAGCTAGAGAGAGAGAGAGAGAGGGACTAGTGGGATTCCAATTTGGGAATATATTTTTCTTTCGTTGACAGCTTAATTCATTTAAATTAAATATTTATAAACAAGTTAAATAAGAGTTGAAAATGTACACAAAAATTCTTTTGTTGTTTTATCAATATTTAAAAACAAAATGTTTAGATTGTCAATTGCGAGTCCTGGCTCAAAGGAGACGCTGCCAAATGCCTAAAGAGCCCTTGGAAGTAGGCAGTAAAATATTTTATTCATTGCACTTTTATTCACTTGTAATTCCTTCACCCTGGAGACATTGCTCAACTGCATTGATTGGCAAAGCGTCCTTAAATGCAAATCAATTCACAGTT
This sequence comes from Drosophila fulvimacula, assembly GCA_035045555.1. Taxonomy (NCBI): domain Eukaryota; kingdom Metazoa; phylum Arthropoda; class Insecta; order Diptera; family Drosophilidae; genus Drosophila; species Drosophila fulvimacula. The sequence goes on along the minus strand of JAWNOX010000203.1, from coordinate 13,078,070 downwards.
GGGCAAGTCTGAATGGCTGGCTTTATATACATATGTATGTATGTATATATTTTGATATGCATATACATATTTAGATAAAATGGGAAAAGAGCTTAAAAAGTAACTTAACTTTATAATTAAAAATTATAATAAAAAATTAAATTAAAAATTATATAAAAATACATTTTTGTTTATGAAGTGATAACTCTCAGCTGAAGTCTAAAGAGTCCTACTACAACATAAATTCTATTTTCGGTATTAAAGGGTATGTACAATTCGGCTGTCTCAACAAACTCTTTTCTCTTGTTTGCATTTGCCTCAACTTGTTTTTCTCTCTTTTTTTTATAAATTTAAAGACCAAAACAATTTTGGACATATGGTCATAATGTTACCTCAAATTGTGCTGGGCACAAATAAAAGTATTACAAACTTAAACTGAATATATATATATATATAAAGTATATAGTATAGAGAATATATATATATATATATATAAATGCTTTTTAGTCGCTTTGCAGCTGGCAACGAACCCGTCAACGACGTGCAAAGTGCAATTTATTGCCGTAGCGAAAACGAAGCGAAACAAAATTG